>JAOVVO010000233.1:0-108214 GCA_028564675.1 Onchocerca lupi
TTATTATTACTATTATTATTATTATTATTATTATTATTATTATTATTATTATTGTTATTATTATTATTATTATTAGCTATTATTATTACCATTGTTATTATTATTAAGGAAAAGAAAGAAAAAAGAAGGAGAATACGAGAGAAAAGGAGGCGATGTCGGCAAACCGAAATACTGATAGAATTCAAATATTGTTCGTAACAAAAATTTGTAATCTTATTGCGCCCAAAGGCTTTATGTTTCTCATCATCTAATCTGCTGATAATGCTTATGAGCTTCGTTTAAAAGTTGTAAATGGCTGTAAAATATTTGCAAATAGTTGTAAAAATGCTTAAATGGTTGTAAAACATGCGAATTTCAAAAGGACTGATGTCGTGCTCTTTCTTTAAAGATTGTGAGTGATTGTAAAAGATGTCTTATGTCAAAGGGATTAAAATCATGCTTTTTGATTAACGAATTACAAAAGTTGCCGTCATGTCAATTATCGAAATGTAGGGACCAAATCTTTATACTTTGTTTAAATGTATTAACCATTACTTATCTCTTTTCCTCTGATCTTCATCCATACTACTCTTTTTTGTAAGATTAATGTATCAACCTCCGCCCCTATCAATAATGGCCATAAAAAAGAGGAACTTTCGGGACAGCAGGGTCAGTGCTTAAATACATCACGAGCGTCGGCGCAGCAATCTCTTAATACTCCGATCATCAATTCATCAAAACAGTGCGGTTCAGTATCTACAAGTCTCGACATCGTCAGTTCATCAGCAACAAGGGGACTACATTAGCGACAGGCTCTCCTACATCAGTATCAGTGGCAAAAGGTTTACGGACAATATCAACGAAGCACAAGCAATCATTCATCGAAGGTTTATTGTTGATGTTCTTTATATTACCCGCAAATTGATTCTTTTTTTCATTATTTGTTGTTGTAAAGTGCGATATTGCTCCTAATATCGTGGAAATCTAATAAAGGCTATTCTTTACATAATCAAGTCACAACAGCAAAAAAGATCTGCGATCCAACGGCTTTAAATCCCAAATCATCAATCAAACAGAATCCTCCTTTCCCCTACAGGCGAAGTCGATGAAACTTCGCTCTCTCGCTTACTTTTAATTGCCACGCGTGTGACACGTGAAAAAGTGAGTCCATCTATATGAATATGATGCCCTATTGGGACAAAAAGTTGTTTTAAAATTTGTAATGAATCAGTAGAGAACTTCCGGAGATCCGTTCGGGGTTGTAGGTAGCACTTACATTTTTGTTTTTTAAGATTTGCTTAAATATTCCCTTTTACTTTCTTCAACAACCAATTCACTGATTTACATCTGAAAAAATTAAGAAGCAACTAAAATTTCTCTAGACTAATGATTAAAATAGAATAACGTTTAGTAACAACGCATTTTATAATTAATAGCTTTACAGGATGAAGTCAAAGATTGTTCATTTTATTCTAAAAGAGCCTACTGATATTAACTTCTGAAAGCTGGTCGAATTATTCATCAGTCCAAGTTGCTTTTTATTTAGTTCAAGTCGTTTTTCAGTCGATTCAAACCATTCCACAATTCTCGCCAAAAATCCATCAAATTGTCGTCACCCGAACACGAACTAATCAATCATTACGCAGAAAAAAAAACGATCATGATTTTATATTTACGAGCGTCCATGTGCATCTATGTTGCCATGAAAATAAGCATCACTGAAATAAACAGACAATTCTTCCATAACTGCAATGGAACCTAGTAGTTACGGGAATGAATAGCATAATGGTACCGCTGAATAAATTAGTATTTTTGATAGTAAACTAATTTCGATGTAATATCTCTAATAGTACATTACCCCTATCCTCCACTCTTCGATTATCAGCCCGCGGAGAAAAATGAGTAATTCTGATAAAATTAGTGAAATGGACCAGCTTTCGTAATCATAAATTCTATCCAAAGAATATAGTCTGAAATTTTCGTGCTCACTATAGAAGTCGTCTTGTTATTAAAGAGAGGGGATAACGGGAAAACTTGATTTGCAGCGCGTGATCTCAAACATGGGTAATTAAACCTTTATTATAAGAAAAACTCGTTAATATAAAGCACGAAGCTTACAAACATTGCATATAAGGCATGAATATTACAAACATAAAATATAGCACAGTTATGTGAAGTTACTATTATAATAACTAAATAAAAAAAATCGGAATAACGTGATAAAAAAATTAGAGACCTGTTGGTGTAGATTAATTTAAAAATGAAAAAGGAATGGGTTGAAGACGCTTATATATGAGCCTTTGTTAGCACAATGCATCTGGGCTTTTGTTAGCACAATGCCGCTAGCCCTTTGTAGCGAGATGCCGCTAACCCTTTGTTAGCAAGATGTCGATGGGTTTATGTTTTATGTAAATTAAGTTACAAAATCAAAAAAATGTTTAATCTGGAGGTTTACAAAATCAAAAAAATGTTTATCTGAAATGTTACTCCTCATTTGCTTTTTAAGGAAAAATTCAATTTTTGAAAATTTACTTCCGGGATCCTCTAAAAACTAAAGAGAAGCCATGTTAATGCTAACTTCAAAGCCTACTTGGAATCGAGTGTTAACAGCTTCTCTTTATTAAATCACTTTTAAGTTCATCCTCCGAATTCCTTTTTCCTTTAGATCTTCTGGCTATGTACATAATCGTAACGTGGAACATTTTAGTTATGTTTCTGCTATGTAATTCCATTTGTTAGAATAACGTATTACTTCATACAATATGGTTGCAAATATAGAAAAATCACATAAAGCAGTTATTTACAGTATCTTAAGACATTTTTTCTTGATACATCATTTCTTGGATTCCGTCACCTTATATTTATCATCCTCTAACTATTCACATTTGATAACTCTAAACCAGTCAAAATCAGACTATTTCGAAAAAAAAAATTTATCATCTTCAAACTTTTCACATTTTTTTTTTTTTTCAAAAACTGAGATATTTCAATGCACGTTGGTTTGGAATTAGTATGTAATAATTTAAAGCAAATTCAAACGTCTTCGTGTTATCTGTTGCATATTACATCGTGGTAACGCTATCCTAATATATACGTTGGCTTATTTGACGTTAACTAATATGTACGAAAAAGTTAAGCCTGAATGGAATCCACGGTGGGTAATGGTTAGTTTTCAGAAGACTTGATGATATGGCAGCAAGCGCCATTTAAGAAAGAACAATAATGGTACAGTGGGAGATTTCTTCAATAAAAGTTTAGTGCTGAGCGAATCCAGGAATTAGTTATTTAACTGTTTAAGAGATTTTTAAATACCTACAAAATATGATAGATTTGGTATGATTTTTTCTGTTAATGAGCCAGTTATCATATGTCGCTGTTTCCTTCTGATCGTGACGAAATTTTAGGGGGTGAATTCTGCTTTCAGTTCTCATAGGTTTCTTCAATTTTTTTTTTTTTTTGTTTCACTCACTCGGAAACAACCTCAAACGTAGGTAATTAAACCTTTATTATGATAAATTTGTCATACAATGAACGCAGCAATTATATCGGCAATAGAATTTGAGTAATATTAAAGGAACAACTTTCATGAAGAGATCGTAGAATTTTCGGATTGATCTTTTTGTCTAACTTCCAAAGGATATAATGTATTTCTTGGCCGCTTTAAACTTTTTTCCATGAGGCGTTTCTATCTGAGCACTTCTTATCCTTCCATCCTTATTTACATTATACTCTGTTATTTTAGCTAATGTCCAAATACCACGTGGAGTTCGTGGGTCATTTATGAGTACAACTTCACCAACTGAGGGCTTCTATTCTCTACGCACCTGGGAGATTTATGTTTTATTTAAGTACGTTCTCTTAAACTATTTAAATATTCATTCTCCCATGTCTCCCAAAATGTATTAAAATTTTCTAAGGTATGTGACCAATGTTCAGTAAGCCTTTCTTGGGTATTTAATTTATGAGGAATGAATTCGTCTTTGTTATCATCATTAACCATTGGTATAGACAAACAGGCATTAGGAGAAATAAAATCTATTGGACGTAATATTATTGAATCATCAAAATTTACATAGGTCAATGAGCGTGTGTTAAGGATACCTTCTATTTCTTTTATCAAAGTTATTAACTCTTTTTCCTTTAATAACTTTCTTCCTATGGCTTTTCGTGAGGCATTTTTTGTAATACCAATGATTCTTTCGTAAATTCCCCGCTCCATGGAGCCTTTGAGATGATGCTATCCCATACCATCCCTCTTTTCGTAAGAAAGTCAGTTAATTATGAATGTTGTTCATTGATAAAACTAACTGGAATTGACTGGCATTGTCCGAGAGAATTGAATCGGGGTAGCCTCGTCGTGCAACAAATCTTCTGAGCACGGTAAAAAAACCTTCTGCTATTAAATCATCCACCAATTCGAGATATACCGCTCGAGTAGTGAAACAAGTAAAAAGAGCTATCCATCTTTTTTTCGACCCGATTTCCGTGTTGACTGTGATTGGGCCCAGATAATCTAAACCAATTCTTGCAAGTGTTCTAGAAGGTTTTATTCGACTTTCAGGATAATTTGGCATTGGTGGTAGGTTGAACGGTTTGGCCTTCCATCTTTTACATCCCATACATTTGTTTAATACTCGCTTAACTTCCGTTCTCCCCTTTGGTATCCAATATAATTTCCTTAATTCAGAAACTGTATGCGCGATCCCCGCGTGAAACATTTCTTCGTGATAATGTTGTATGATAAGTTCTGTTATTTTGTTATGCCTAGGTAGATATATTGCATATGATACATCTTTTCGTTTATCTGGAAGTTGTAATCGATGCACAAATTGCCAAAAGTCATCTGCGTAGTGTAAGTCATACTTTTTCGTTTCCTCTGCTCTCAATCCTTCTGATTGAGCTTGTCTGGTTAGTAATTTCAAAGCGAATTCATGTTCATATAAAGTAATAAGATTTCCTTTCATATGACTCAACCACGGAAATTTATTCTTGGAGATTAATTTGAGAAATTTCAAGGCTCTATTGGTAGCTCTTATCATCCTTGAAAGTTTGCTGAATCGGCTTGCGTCTATAAATTTAATCCATGTTTTCGCAAGATTCTTTTCGATAATTGCCGCCGTTATCTTTCTTCCTTCTTCATCTTCTAATTTTTCTTCGGATAAACTTTCTTCGCATTCGTCATGAATATTATACTCCCACTGAGGCCATTTCGATTCTTCATTCTTCAGCCACTCGGGTCCTGTCCACCAAGGTTGAAAATTCGCATACTGATTTGGTGGAATTCCCTTTGTAGCTATATCCGCAGGGTTACATTCACTTGGGATATATCGAAATGAGAATTGGGATGTTCGTATTTCTTCAACTCGATTTTGTATAAATCTTGGTAAAAGACGTGACTGATTTTGTATCCAATGCAACGCGCATCGCGAGTCTGACCATAAAGTTACTTTCGCATTTTCAAAGTCTAACTGTTTAATGACAAATTTGACTGCTCTTACTCCAATCAATATTGCTAACAATTCTGCTTTCGGTATTGTCATGCCTTTGATTGGAATTATTCGTGACTTGGCGAAGATCAAGGACATTTTTGTGCCCTGCTGTGCATATACTGCAGCAGCATATGCGCTAGTAGAAGCATCCGTAAATACCTGGAAATTCAATTGTTGTGATGGATCAATTGCTATACGTTGAATTTTCTTCATTTGTATTGGCCATGAATTTATGAGCGATTTCCAAGTTTGAACGTCTCCTTACCAACGATACCATCGTTGGTACTAAGTATCCTAATGGGTCAAATTGAGAGTCAATAAATTGCAATATTGTCCTTTTCGTAGGTTCCTGGTTGCTCCATGGCTTCAAAGTTATTTCAATAGAGTCGTTGTGTGGATTCCAGTTGATACCAAGAATTTTCTTCGTTTAATTTACCTCGGCAAGATCCTGTTCTGGTATTTGCGCATTGAATTCCTTATTGTTCGAAAAAAATTCTCTTATATTCATGGAAGCATCCTTGAAAATTGATTTCATCTCCTTGTAGATTTGTGATGGGTTTTCTGTTCGTTTGATTGGTAAAATAATGTTGTCGACATATAGGTTTTTCCTGATTTCATGGGCAATTTCTGTTCCATAATTCTCGAGATGGTGGTTTAGAGTTGCGGACAATAAAAAAGGTGATGATATTATTCCAAAGGGAACTCTTTGGAATCGATAACATATTAAGTTTTCTTCTGTAACTGGTTTTCGGACATCCTTTAACCACAGAAATCTCGTGCAGTTCCTTTCTGTCGGAAGAAATTCTAATTGTAAAAAGCCTTTTCTATATCGGCTATTATAATATTGTCCATTGCGCGGGAACGAAGTAATATTCCTGCTAAATCAGGGAGTGTAGTAGGTCCTCGGTACAAAACGTCACTGAGACTTTTTGATCCTTTGAGATGAGCTGAGGCGTCGTAAACGATTCTAAGTTTTGTGGTCGATTTATTGGGTGTAATCACTTCATGATGTGGTAAATAATGAATAATTCCTACCTGTTTCAATTTATCGTCTACCTCTTCAATAATACTGGATTGCAGTTGATTCTTGATTGTTTCATCGTACATTAAAAGTAGACGTTCATCATTCTGAAGTCGTTTAACCAATGATTTTAATCTCCCGAAACACAACTTAAAGTTATCATTTAGTTTGAAATTTGTTTCTTTCCAAGGCCATGTTACTTGATATCGTCCGTTTGTTTTCGTAATAGTTTCTTTGAATCGTTCTAAAACTCCTTCATCCTCGTTACTATCAGGCTTTTCTTGTATTCCTATAACTTCTAATTTCCAAAATTGATCGATATCTGGTTTCGTTTTATTGAAGAGTACAGTTGTTGGCATTACTGATATATTTGGTGATGTTACATTTTGCGTGATATCAAATTCCGGATGAGTTATTATTTCGTTTACATTACATGGTTCCTTTATATATCCTTTACCGGTCAATATTGGACCAACCTTGGTCTTCATTAAGGAGAATCCTGACTTTGCTTTTCGACTCTTCTTGAATTGTATGAATTCTGAAAAATAATCAGCTCCGATAAGTATATCGGGGCGTTTCTTCCGTTTTAATTCGCCATCTAATCGAATTTAATTCAGAATGGTTGGTACCTCATGTTGATCAACTGAAACGACTGGTAATGGATTAGTCAAATATTCTAAAACGTTGACTTTGAGTGGTATAATTCTTGAGTCTGTAGTTTTTATTCCGATTACTGTTGTATAACTTGGTTAGGTAGGACGTCAACTGTTTATTACTGAAGGTGGGAATTTTTATCATCGAATGTTCCCCTTTTTCTAGATTCAATCGCTGTGTCAATTTTCTCGAAATGAACGACGATTCTGAATCTGTATCAAACAATACTATAGCATCTTCTTGTATGTTATGCATGGTTGGATTGACGACTTTAATTTCCTTACATAAAAGTAGAACTTCATCCTTTTTTTGTTCTCCATATCGCGTATTTTCATCTAGTGTAATAACGTTCACTGAGTTATTTCTTTCCTTGTCCAGTCCTACATATCGTTCGTGGTCCTTTTACTTTGACATAGCGCTGTGTTGTGATCACCTTTACAAAAGAAACAAGTTCGTTTTCTTTTTTTACAATCATTTACGGTATGTCCACTTTCAAAGCAGTTGTGGCAAGCATTCAATTTTTTCAAGCGTTCTATTCTTTGTTTCAGAGTGGAATAAATATGGCACTCATTATCCCAATGATCCTTATTACAAAAGGCGCAGGGTCTTCTTATTTTGGTTCCTTTTGGTCTTCCATCTTCTTCAGATTTCTTTGGCACATTTGTTACCAAGGCTGAAGTTTCATTAGGGCTATGTTGTAAATATGATTTTGGCTTACTTGTGGATGGTTTTTGCTCTTTCATATGCGAAGATTGAATTCTCATTACTTCCTCATTTCTTAGTACGAGTTTCTCGAGAAAGCATCTTAATTTTCTCACTGACCATGGCTCTTGTTCATTCTGTTGGTAAACTTTATCCAATATCCAAGCTGGCAATCTGCTTTCTATTATTATTTCGATACTGGACTGTTCCAAATTTTCTCCCATAGCTTCCAATTGTCGAAGTATTCTTTCAATAACTTCGACAGTCACTCTCCATTCTCGATCATTCTTCTTGATCTAATGCAATTCGTTGATCGTATTTGATTGTCCAAATTTCTCAGTGAGAACCTTTCTTTTGACATCATAGTTTTCTGGGGTTATATTATATCCCCTTACTGCTTGTAAGGCATCTCCTTTGAGACATTCAATCAAATAGCTTAGTTTTTGAATATTCGGAATCTTTTGATGATATATTGCTGCCTGCTCGAGAATCCCTTTCATGGATTGGGATTGCCGCTGAATGTGTCGGAAATTCCGAGGGATTTGTGATACAATTTTTTTTATCATTTGTAAACTTTTATTGCTAATTTGATGCTTACTCAATAATTTGCTTCATGTTGTACCTTCTTAAAATGACTTTATAAACAACCTGCTTATTCCCAATGGGACAAGACGGTTGTATTACACAACGATCCGTTACTGTTGTATTTCATAACGATCCATTACTAATTACTGTTTTGGCATTTTACCAGCATTTAGGAAGCGGCTTTCTATTTTTCGGGTTATTTCCTTATTTCCCTTAAAATTTTACCTCCCCTTTTTGTCATTTTTCTCTCGAATACTGCTGTTATCGAACTATAATTCACGTTGTATCGCGTATACAATTTTTTAAAATAAAGGTTTATTTATTCAAGTTTGAGGCTGAGATTCAAAGCAATTCGAATTGGTTGTCGATCCTATAACTGTTCCTATTGAACAAGAAGAAAAGTTGAAATAATTGCGACTGGTAATGCAACAAAATAACTCATGACCACAAACGTAAGTTATTAACTGTCAAACTTCAAACTGAGATTTATCTTTCGTCAAAAAAAATCTCGACAGAATATGGACTGTTGCAACTGCAGTAAATTTACAGTGAAGTGGTTTGTTGTTTGAGCTAAGATTCTTTGCTGCATTAATTTCGAATTGTCGCCATTCCGCATGGTAGCCTCAAGCTTGCAATAAATAGTTCGAGACGCATTATTTTTCCTTCGATTATTCTCTTCTTAGCCTTGTACTGTTGTCGCTTTTTCTTTCTGATAGTGACAAAATAATAAGTTGAATTCTGTTCTTTCGTTCTCACAGTTTCTTCAATTCTATTTCCTTTCACTCGGTAACGATCCTCAAACTTGGGTAATTAAACCTTTATTATGATTAATTTATAAATCAACATACGCAGCAATTATTACAACAATTGCATTAACAATACAATTCCGATAATATCATTAAGAGATTATAATGTAAAAAAGGGGAGATAGGTTCGGTAAAGAAGAAGAATTGGTTTATCACCAGCTGGTCCACTCGACCGAGCTGATGGCAGCTAGTTGGTAGAAATGATTTCGTACTCAGGACCCTCATCTTCGTGGATGGAGGATCCTTGTAACATTTTACAGAGACAAGCAAGATCCTTTTTTGTCTCGGTAGCATGCGCCTTTGGTGCGCATGAGACTTTGCCAGTAGTTAGCTGATGAGAGCTTTTTAAAGCTCATTAACTGGATAGACAAGAATGATTTTACAATCAACTACATGAGATATGCAATGTAAAATTTTAAACAAAGGGATCACTGATTTTTTTCTTTTTTTCTTTTTTTTTTATCTCGCGATTTCAGCGACACTGTTTGATGGATTTCTTCTTTGCTCAGCTTTTGATCTAATTGTGTCAGATCTATTTTTCTGACTTCTTCGAGAAACTTTTCAACTTTTTATCTTGCCGGCTATGCATTTTTGGTGCCCGGCTCGTGGTACCAAAAAATTTTGTTGTTTAAATTTGGCTTGAGCTCTGAGTGGGACACATTTCTATCAGTTTCTTTCTTCATAGTATTAGTAATCGAGTAATAGAAAATTGGAAGCACAGCAGAAAATTAGGCGTGAAGTAAAGGAAATTAGGTGATGTCGATTGGGATTTCTGAGAAGAATATTTCGGAAACTTGGGCAGGAGTAACGTAGCTTAAGCGAATCCAACTCAAATGAATGAATAAGAAAAAGTGCTTTTTTTTGGAATTTAGTAAGATCATTTGAAGTGTCAAAAATTGGGCATCTAGAGATACAATGCAATTGATAACAAAATGATTGTGAGAAAAGAACAAATTGTATCATAACATTTTCTCCTTTTGTTTACAAATGGAGAAAATGTTATGATACAATTTAAATGGATACAAAGATGTTAACGGATATGCACGCACAAGATTAACAATTTTATTAGCTATAAACGGAAGCGAAATTAGCTTGGGAAATAGTACACAATGAGAAATAATTTTACAGATGGTGATTCATTAAAAATTTTCATAAATTTAAACCATTTGATAATATAATTTTCCATTACAGTTAGTTCTAGTTGGGAATCAGTTTCGGTTTTCCTGACAGCATTTAACCCCGGTGAAGGGCTGGAAATAGTAATAAATTTATAGATGGAAAGCATGAACAAAAAAACTGTAAAGGAATATCAGCCACATTGAAAAACGAAAATCAGCCACATTGACAGTTGAAGAAGGAACGCTAAAGATGGTGATATATTATTACTATTTAAATTTTTTTTTCTCATTTCCAAGTTCTGATTACTAAGTTCAAAATACTTGCGATTTGAGCTTTCTATTATGATCCGGTCTTCAATAATCATTCCAGATGGCAAAAAATAGTCTTATTTTCTACTCTTCCGATCCTCTATATCACAATAATTTGTTTTGCATGTCCATAAAGTCGAATCTGAGTATTTGTTAAGGTAAAGTAGCTTATAGTTGAAAGATTCATGTAAAACTTCTAAAGAACCCATTAACCTATGGATTTCCGGAATCACTTTCCAAATTAATTCTGTTTCTTGAAGTCTTGAAGTCCATCTTTTATCTTGCTTACCAGAGTCTCGATCAATCCTTGATTTTCCATCAATTCTTCGAACACTTTTCCGCTAATTTTAATCAATGCATTTCATAGAAACCACCAATAATCTTTAATGTTGCATTCGATAGAAGCATTCCATTAAGATTTCTTGAGATGGTTTCGGTTTTATGAATTCTAGATCCAGTTACAGACTAAAAATTTTTCTTCGAAATTCGCTCCATTGATTTTCAATCTAAATTTTAAAAATTTTCCTTGCATTTCTCACAATGGATTCTAGAATAGGATAATACTTCCCAGGACAATCGAATGTAGAAATCGATTTTAGGCGGTAATGTTTGGAACAATTTATATATTTTAAACACTGGGTTCATAAAAACATTTAACAAAAAATGTAAATATACGAGCAAATCTATCAAATAATATAGTCTAGAAAGATTTCTTTATTCTAATTATTAATTTGTTTCTTGCATTTCCAAAAACTCTTCTTTCGTTCTTTGCGAAATTCCAAATCAGATATCTGAAAGTTCGGAAGTAAGGTCATAGTATTTCAACCACTGAATACAAGCCAATTGAAAATCATCAATACCAATATATCTTTTCGGTAATTTTCTCTTGGTTTCCTGCTTTGTATTCGTGATCCAAGTGAGCTCCCTAATGATTTAAAGTGAGATGGATATAACTGAAGGCATTCTATAAGGAACAGTGGTGTGCAAATCTGATTTTTAGGCTTGTGGACCAATAAGAGGAACAAGCGAAGAACATCCAGGATCAGCAGATGTACGGGACAGGATGGAAGTCCGGAAATACGAGAGGAGCAAGGAGATGAAGGTCTGCCAGGAATGTCTGGAATTATACTTCAAGAGATGAGGAAGGAAATATAAGAAGTCCAGGACCAATCGGTGATTCAGAACTGCAAAGTGTCAGGGGACAAAGTGTGAAAGAAGGAAAATAAATGTAACAAGTAAATGAAATATGTGGGAATTAAATTTTATGAAGCAAATATTTTATTCCCTTTTGAAATCATAATTTCATCATTGTATTTTTAAACACAAAATAACTGTAAACGGTTTTGAAATTTAAAGAAAGAAAAAATAAAATATTCTGCTCTACCACTGAGTACAAAAGTGTTTTAGCCAAAAAGTGTGAAGAAAAAATCTGAGTTGAATTCGTGTAATTGTACTTTAACTTTATTGGTGATTGTTTCTCGTTGCTGTTGCAACTCGACTTTGCCAGAAATAGATTTCTGAACCGTTTTCTATGTCTGATGATTCCTGTTGTTAATTATTTATCAATTGATGAACATAACCTCTCATTAAAAACAATCAGAGAACATCAGGCAATTGGACATTTGAATCATTCGTTCTGTTTACCATTGCTTCCTGACTTGTATCACTTTTATTGTTGAAAATTTTTTATCGATCCAAGATTAATTTAGTTTTTATTTCTAGCAAAAGTTTCAGTATTGATTGAAAAGTATATATCTTCATTTAAGCTTAAAAAATATTGTGTCTTGAGAGAGTAATAAAAGATTCAACGGATTTATATACTCAACTTAAACGATTATGCTTCATTAATCCATTTTAAGATCGTAACAGATGGCAAGGAAAAGTTACATATTAACAGAAACACACTTTGGTAATGCTAATATCTCGACAGACTGATTGACATTTCATAGTAACTTCAGATCTGCTTGGAATTTTCAATTCTTGTTGCAATTACCTTAAAACACATTTTGAATCCACTAAGAAAAACACATATTTTGATACCAAAAGGAAAGTTTGCAAGCAGTATTTTTCTTGTTCTTACAGAAAACATGAGAGGTGATACCCAAATTTTTGAAATCCGCATATTCCTTCTGATAATCCAATTATAATTATTAAACCTTTGCACTCTTTTTCTCTGAAATTGCAGAAAATTTCTCGTGATCAATATTTTCTCACCTTCCTACTTCTGCTTCTCTCTTTTTTTTTTTTTTATTTTCAAAATATGAATAATTGTCGTGGATTTTTTTTCGAATGATGAAGAGTGATGTCGATCAACAGCCAAATATCACCAGTGAGTCTAGGCGATTTAATTGTTTGGGTTGGTCGACCAACTTCCACAATCCTTGGAACTGAATTGGATGATTGCGTTGAATTGCGTCGATTCGAGATCACTTGGGTTGAATTGGCGTGTGAGTTTGCTTGAATTTGTGTTGTGTTGAGTTGTGCTGATTAGAGTTGTAGAGAAGTTGAGCTGTAGCACCAAAAACCGGGGTAATTAAACCTTTATTTATAAAAATTGCAAACTCGAAACGTATATTCTCGATAATAACAACATAATGAGAAAAAAACGACAAGAAAAACGAAAAAGGAAAGATTTTAGGTAACTATAGAATTAATTTGAAAAATTATAACCCGCCACCTAAAATGTTGGAAAAGTGCCACAATAATTATTAACAGTTATGGATTACAAAAATTACATATCATTATGAAATACTACAGTCTTGTCCTATTAGGACTAAAAGATTGTTCACAAAATTATATCAAGAAGGTACGACAGGAAAAATTTTATGGAATGAACATCAAATTCAGATATAAGAATTTACAAATGATGAAAGAATAGAAGTTGAGATCACGGATCCCTCGGAATTTCCGACAATTATCATGTTTTTTTTAAATATCAAACATAAGAATTTCTTATTTGGTTATATTTATTCCTTTCATTTCTTCCCTTTTCTTCTCTCGATAAATATTTAAAACGTATGACAAGATATTTCAAATTTAGTCTAGCGAAACTAAAATTACCCCAACCAGAATTCAGACAAGAATCATAATTTCACACAAATGATGGTAATAGCATTGTATGAAAAATGTACATCTGTGAATCTATCTATCAATATATGGCTAATTTTCAACAATTAATCCTATGATGTTGTGATGTCGTAGACATCCGATGTTTAGAGCAGAAAGGATTGAATAATATTGATGACTTCTGATTATTTACCTGTTCATCAATTGATCGATCTATCTTTCTATATATTTTAATCTTTTTTTCCACTTATCTATGTTTGATCTTATCCAGGAAATACATTTATTATTTGCAATTATAATTACTACTTCTTTAAATTCTAATATAATGAATTATAAGTTTGAATTTGGAAGTTTTATTTAAAATAAAAAACTGCCAGTACATTCAATAGGACCATTCCTTTCTCCTTTTTTTTTTATTTAAAATGATTTCTACATTTGCTCAGGAATTTTTTAATATAAGCTTCAGAATTTTTTATACCTCAATGCGTATAACACCTATTGTTATATGTTTAATTACTCTCATTATATTCAATATCACTATTATTACTATTGTTACTATTAAATTAGTTATTTTTACTGTCATTAAATTTAACTCTGGGATTTTCCGCTGAAGGTAAATATGGTCAGGAAGAGAAACATGAATTTTGTATCCCAACATCAATAAGCGAAGTTTAATTACAGGCAGACCATAAATAGAACAATGAAAAACTAAGTTTGAACAAACTAATAAGTTTGCTTTTTGAAGCTTTGTAGAAAGTGAACCTGAAAACTCAGTTTCCTACATTATTTCAGTGAGATGATTTACATCATCAATTGCACACTGATAATGGAAATTGAGAATAGCAAAGAATGATCTCATTTTCTACATGACTCTGCATCACAAAAAATTCCTTCACTATGCATAAATTAAGCGTAAGCTTCATTTGAGAATTCCAGATGCAATTAAGCTAGCGTTAAATGATTCAAAGAGTTCGGAAATTTGGGATAGATGATTAACTTACGATATCGGACTGACTCAAATTCCTGACTTATTTTTGATATAATTAGATGTCATAATAACAATTATCATCCAAACAATGCAATACTGATGGTTGTTGGAGATGTGAAGTTCGATGAATCAGTGAGATTAGCAGAAGAGAAATGTAGAGAAATTCTTTTCAAATTTCAAAATCTCTTCTTTCATCGAACTTCTCAAGATCAACCTAACTTTTTATCATTTGGTCCATCTTTTTTCTGTTAATTTTAAATTATCGTATAAAAAGCTTCTACATAGCTTCCGCAAATACCATCAATAATCTTCTATGTTACAATTTTTGCTGCATTCGATATAATCATTCCATGAAAAATTCTTGAAATGTTTCTCGGTTTTATGAATTCTAAAAAGATTCATATCTGTATTTCAATTTTCAATTGTAAAATAGATGATTTTTTTTTTTTGAAATTTGCCAATAATTTCCGACTAAAATTTTAAAATCTTTCCTAACATTTCTGATGATACTTTAACAGTTTAAGACAAATTTCCATGCTCTAATCACTCGATTATGATTTATCACTTATATCTACGAAAAATTAGGTCTCTTCAGGTGGTACTTTTAAATTATGATCTACCAATTATGACCACTTTTGAGGAATTGCGAGTGCTTCCATACACGAGATTTTCCAGTTGAGGGATTATCCTCAGAAAAATTAAAGTGCCTTGTTTGACATCTCTTTTTCTTTCATATTTTTAAAAATTTCAGATGATCACAAATTTGAAAAAAAACGTCAAAATTTCTATTAGCTGTGAATATAATCAATTTCAGATTATCAGTACTGATGCACCTTTTCAGTACTTTCATATTGGTTATCTGTACTCTTTTCGTAATCCAAGTAAGTTCCCAACAGAACGTTTTTAAATAAATAAGGGCATGTTTGAAGGCAAATTTCACTATGTTCACAAATTTTATTTTCAGGCTTGCGGTCCATCGCAGATGCCGGGACCGAATGGACCGGATGGATCTGATGGTAATAAAGGACCAAAAGGATTGCCAGGGGACGCAGGACCTCGAGGAATACCGGGACTCCCTGGACCGCAAGGACCGAAAGGAGAAGCAGGTATCGTTGGCAATCGAGGACTGCAAGGGCCACAGGGTAAGCTAGGACCAATGGGAGAAAAAGGACCACAAGGAGGAAGCTTATTAGGAATGGGATGATAAAAGAACCAAGTGATGGTACATTTTCAACATACTTCAAACATTATTTTAATGTATCAAACCCAAACGATCTTTTTGATTAATAAATGTGGAAGAGTTTCTTTTCTATATCTTTCATTTCTCCCTTTTTCTTTCAAACTTTTTATTTTATAAAAAATATTTAATCGAACCACAAAATATTTTAATTCTAGTTAAATGAAATTAAAACTGAAATCACGATGGTAGAATTGAATGATTATTTCATACTATTGATAATGATAGCGTTGAAACAAGAATTCACATCTGCGAATCTATTTATTGTCATGTAATAATTTCTTAAAAATTATTTCTAAAATTTTATATTGTGATTTGACATAACAATGTCTAGAGTGGAAAGAATTTAACAGCATTGATGATTTGCGATTATTTATTTAGTAATCAGTTCACTGAACACTACATCTATCCATCCGCCCATCTGCACTTGATCCTATCCAAAGATATTTTTTAGTTTTTTATATTACTTATGGTTACAATTATTACTTCTATCGCTATCATTACAATGAATTCTAAGCTAAAATTTGGAAATTTTATTTTAAATAAAAAAATTGCCAATGCATGTAGTGAAATAAATTTGCAAAAGTTTTTTGGTGGGGACTGAACTTGGTCCAGGTAATTTCATTGTGCAATGAAATCATCGTTATGACAATTTTATTTGTTGCAACTACTGTATACAATGAAATGATGGATATAGATAATACAGCTGATAATTTGAAAAGCTTTTTCGATAGTAGGAAAGTTATATGTAGGTCATTTGTATTGGGAATTGATGGAGCATCCTGAAGTTTGGAAAGCGCTGCTTATCGGATACCGGTCAATGCAAAGAATTGAAATGCCTTAACAGATAACAATTTTTCGAGGTTCCTGTCTCTACAGCACAATACAATTTATAATATGCTAAATTAAAGTGCAAAGAGAGTTAGAGAGTTAATAATAAAATGCTGTCATCACTATTTTCATTTTTAGGGTTGAAAATTTAGCTTATTTACTTGCCACAAACATACCTACAATATATTTAAAACGTGAGCATGAATCATATTGCAAGGATATCCATAAATCCTGCGGTTAAAGATTTGAATGATTTACAAGACGTTGCATTTGCATAGATAAACAATATTTAACAAATTGACAATGCTGAAGCGATTGGCAAAATTGGAGCAGTTGAAAACGACTGTAAAGGTTGTAAAAATTCGAAAAGTGAGTTACATATATGTATTATTTGGAGATTAGAGTGGCTTATAATTTACAACGATCAAAAACGCCGAAAAGCAACTAAATTCATAATTAGCATAAAAAACCAAAAAGATTATTGTCATTGCGAAAATGAAATTTGAGCATAATTAGCGCGAAGTCCAAAAGGATATTCTAGGCAATTATATGAATTCAATATTTTATATTGTAAAATAATTTTGTATTAAAAAAACATATCTCATTTTATAGCTAAATAAATGCAAATCTTATTTAATTGCTTGAAACGTATATAATTTCTTTAACTAAATTTTGTTCTATCTCTAAACATGAGCGCAGATCTTTTTTTAATGCAATCGCTCCCATATATCTCATTTTGCTGCTAATTTTATACACATAGCTGTTTTAATTGCTAAGAAATTGCTAAACATATATTAAGTTGCTAAACACATTAAATTCAATCGCTAAATATTAAATTGCTGCTAAACACACACATTTAACTTATTCAATTGATAAACATATGCGTAAAATTCATTTCATCATCAAATATGAGCCTGGACTTGAGCATATGGACTATTCTTGCAGCCAAGAGCAAAAAGTTCTACGAACCTAACAATATTATTCAGTCTAACATTTCTTCCAAGGCA
Organism: Onchocerca lupi; assembly: GCA_028564675.1. Lineage (NCBI taxonomy): Eukaryota > Metazoa > Nematoda > Chromadorea > Rhabditida > Onchocercidae > Onchocerca > Onchocerca lupi. Next base: position 17,793 of record JAOVVO010000233.1, read on the forward strand.
GTCTCAAGCAATTTTTTCGGCACTGTTGTAGAAGCAGATGAAGTGATCAATTATCCAACACTAATTTGAATTCACTCGATCTGCCAGCGATGTCACTGCGCATCCTGCAACGTACAAAAAGCCAAAGTTTTCCACATTACACAGTTAGATGTAAAAATTTAATGAGCAAAGTCGTAAAGGCAACAATTTTAAGAAGTGAAAATGTCTCACTTCTCGAAACCGAGTTTTTACAATAGAACATAAACCTATTTCTGCAACTCTGGATTGTTGTTAAAGTTGGGTAATGTGTTATATGTGAATCAAAAAACTAGGTCATTAAAATGGCTGATAATCCTGGTCCACGAAAAATGTTTTGCATTGGCTTGTTTAGTGGTAGGAAGTTTGCATCTTTAGGTGATACATTACTTTATCTGGTAAATCCATCAACCAAGACATGATTCCAAGGATAAGCCATTTCAATGAAAGAAATTGCGATTTCCAATTCAATTGACGTTTGAAATCATCATCAACAAAGCTCAGAGCCAATTTTTAGAATTGTGTGGTTTAGATGTTGAGATGGATTGCTTCTCTTATCAGTAATTATATTTTGCGCTTTCTAGAATCGGCAAATTACGCACTTCTTACATCTACACAGACAATACAACAAGGAAAGTGCTGAATACCTGCAGGCATTGCGAAATGAAATAGACCAGATGTTTGCGGAAGGAAAAAAAGTGTCAAATGGCACTGTTGGAATAGCCGAGGAAATGAATCATATTAATGTAATTAGAGAAATTATATCTTTGCTTTCCTCATTTTATTTCGTAATATAATAAACTTCAATTTGGATATTTGATTACAAAATGTTGTAAGGACTAAAGTCCAGACGTAATTTCGACATTATATGAAATTCTAATATTGTTTGACTTTGATTGATAATGTCGTAACTATTTTTACTAGAAATAATGTCCTCAAATGAGGAGTTTTATTATCCAGACTAAAAATCAAACTCATCAGCGGCAGGAAATGATACAATGAAAAGCCGGCGTCTCCTTTGATTGATAAGACGTCATCCTGGATAATGACACTCAGACAGCTCCAGGGCGTGGACTAAAACGAGATATAATCGACAGCCGATGATCAAAAGTCACTATTAAATTTTTGATGACGACTGTCGTGAATTTTTCTCAATCGTGAGAGTGATGTCGATCAGTAGCCAAACAACACCAGTCAATCTAGGGAGTTGATTGTAAAGTTGGTTGATCGGCTTCCAAAGATCCGCTGAACTGAATTGAGTTAATTGCGTTGAATTACGTAGTGTAGGTCGGTTGGGTTGATGTGACTCGAGTTGCGTTGAATTGTGTTGAATTGGGGTCACGCTGCGTTGGATTGGACTGGGCTGTGTTTCACTGAGTCGAATTGAGATTGGAGCTGTGTTGAGTCCAAAAAGGATTGTTAAACCTTTACTGGAACCTTCTTTCTCAATAAGCAGGATTTATATGTATTGGAAATGGGAGTAGTTTGCATTTGTCGCTTTTTCTTTCTGATAGTGACAAAATAATAAGTTGAATTCTGTTCTTTCGTTCTCACAATTTCGTCAATTCTATTTTTCATTCACTTGGTAACGAACCTCAAACTTGGGTAATTAAACCTTTATTATGATTAATTTATAAATCAACATATGCAGCAATTATTAGAACAATTATATTAACGATACAATTCCGATAATATCATGAAGAGATTGTAATGTAAAAAAGGAGGGGAGATAGATTTGGTAAAGAAGAAGAATTGGTTTATCACCAGCTGGTCCACTCGACCGAGCTGATGGCAGCTAGTTGGTAGAAATGATTTTTGTACTCAGGACTCTCATCTTCTTCGTAGATGGAGGATCCTGGTACCATTTTGTAGAGACAAGAAACTTTGGTGCGCATGAGACTACAGTAGTTGGCTGATGATAAAAGAGAGCTTTTTTAAAGCTCATTAACTGGATATACAAAATTAATTTTACAATCAACTACATGAGATATGCAATGTAAAATTTTAAACAAAGGGACAACTGATTTCTTTTTTCTCGCGATTTCAACGTCAACATTAAAGACCGGAAACTTTTGAGACCCAGTTACAACTTATGTTGTAATAAGCATCGTAACAAAATCTAATGAAAGGATTAAGATGTGAATTTGGACAAAAATGTGAATCTAGATAAGTGTTGTGAGCGACTGATAAGAAAGGCATTTCTGCATGACAGGAATAGAAAAATATGAGCACAGATAAATACAGAAAAAACATGGGAAATAAATCTAAGGAAAAGGAGACCGCCCCAACGGCAAACTTATAACATATCATAGAATGTTTAACTTTCTCACTGTATAAACATGATAATCTGAAACAAGCTTTCCTACTTGCAAATGAATAGTATCTCATGAGTAAGTCATTTGCCATCTCTTTTTAACACAAAAAATCCTTAGCCTCAGGAGCAACACCGATGTTATGCATTAGGGGCGAAATTCGATTTACGTGCATACAAGCACATTTAATAGGTATTATTTCTTAAATTCTTGGTATCAAAAATATTTTATTCGTACTAGAGATCCGGATCAGCCATGAGCAAAAAGGAATGTAAAATAGTATGAAGATTTGCTGGAAGATGGTGGAGTCCAACATATTGATATGCGACGAGACATTCCACTGAAATGAAAATGGTTTCGACGGAGGTACAAGACCGTATTATGTTGACAAGAAGTGCCTATCGTAAGCGTTACAACACATCTAAAAAAAGCTATATTGAATTATAGTACATGCACATATACTAATCTGGCTTTTTGATAAAATCACTTCAAACGAAATCGACGATGCAATATGCGCTGAAATACCTGATACCGACATCGACAAGGATTTGTATAAAGTTGTGAAGAAAAACATGATACATGGACCTTGCAGTCCACTGAATCAAAATTCATCATGCTTGATGGACGAAAAATGCTCTAAACGATATTCTTGAGCATGAGTATCACACAGTTGCAGGAAACGATAGATATTCTTTATACAGAAGAAGATCAGCAGAAGTTGGCGGTAAATTAGCAACCATGCAAATGCGGAATGGTGACATCGAAGTAGAAAACTGGTGGTTTATTCCATATTCATGCAAAACACACATATATTAAAAATATACACATCCAAAGCACATAAAAACAAAGTACACATAAACGTGGAATACTGTAACTTCGTTAAATCGATCAAATACATTTGAGTGAATGAATACAGCGATATGGCAGTTTTTGATGTATCCAAAGAAAAGTGATGTGAATGTAGTATCAAATATCGACAAAATCGCACAGTAACCGGCTGGAAGATACACAAGCAGCAGTGAAGCTATATGGCCAATTATTTCATTTCCCATACATGAACGAAGTCCAGCAATTTTTCACTTCGCAGTGCATCAGAAAAATGGACAACGCGTTTATTTCACAGCTAAAAATGTTCAACAGCCAGCCCTGAATACACCGCCTAAAATGTTAATTGCTTTCTTCACATTATTACAAATTCACGCATTTGCGAATACACTTATGTTCGGAATTACCCATGTATTATACATGGAATGCGAATAGAAAATCATTTGAGATGCAAGGGAGAAAAATTTGACGATAAACCTTGCATAAAAGTACGATAGGCAGATTATACACCGTGCACTCCTTCGCATGTTAGCAAACGTATCATGTCCAACATTCTTCCAGCAATTTAAAAAAAAATTTTGCAAAACTGTTGTTTCTTTTTTTTTGTAAGTTATTGGAGTTAAGAAAGTTAAAAAAAACTCCAGCTAGTTTATCATAATAAGGTTTAATTACCCAAGTTTGAAGTTCGTTTTCCAAGTGAATGTGACAAGAAAGTTGAAGAGACCGGTGAGAACTGGAAAGCGGAATTCACTCCCTACTATTTTGTTACGATCAGAAGGAAACATCGACAGCGATCATATATGGGCTGATGTCCACTGATAAAATAAGACATACGTGTATATTTAAGAATTAAATAAAATATATCCTTTTGGTTAGCGTTCAAATCAGACATCCGCTTGTGTTAGGGATTAAATAAGCTATATGCTTATACTTGGCGATAAAATAAATTTTACGTGTCCCCTTGCTATAAATTATGATATATGCTCGTATTAAGCGATTATATATAAGATATTTTTTGTTTTTAGCCATTAATAAGCTTTCTATCTGTAAAGTAATATTTAAAACATATTTAACGATTAAATAAGATATAAGCTATGTGCTTATGCCTAATATCAAAAATTTTCGAAATATATGTCTGACAAAAGCGCATGTCCTATGAAAGAGATAAATGCTGGAATGATTTTTATTATTTTTTCGGGAATGAGCGTAAGCTGAGGATAATTTGATCAAACTGCAAATTTCTGATGATTTTAATCCGTATGATATCGAATTGCTAAGACTTCGGATAAGAAATTTAGAACTTAGATCAATGGAAACGACATGGCTTTGCAGAAATAAACGTTTCTTGTAATACAAGAAAGTATTTATGAGTGCGCACATCGCTAACAGTTCTGCATTTGAAACTTTTTTAATGAGTTCTTATGTTACTAACAACGAATCACTTTCCAGAAAAGAAACACCGAAAAATTGAGAACTTCATTTCCATATGAAGTAGAAATGGAAGAATACGTAGATTTCCAGTTCCCAATTTTTTCCATTTAGTAAAAATTCAATTCTTTCAATTGTTAGTGTTGTTGCAAATATCTGCTTACATTTGATTATAGATTATTAAACCAAAAATCAAAGGTCGGACAGTATTCACAATCAATTTGAAAATATCAGTAGTGCGCATATCAAAGTGAACTGCTATATATTAAGTATTATAATCTAGTCAACTGAATGTCATCATCGCATAAAGTGAATTTTGATTGGAGAGAAATAGAATAGCCAAAAACTGACTTAAAAACTTATTTATAAAAATTTAGCAGAATTTAATTTCGAATTCAACTGTATTTTATAATCTGTTCCTTTATATGGTAAGTTGAATAAGCGAAAAATTTTTATGCTCCAAGTGGATAGAATTCATCGAAATATTTATTTGATAATTTTTAAATTTTGTGCAAAGTTCCACGAAATTTGCTCTAATTTTACTTTCGAATACGCTTTATTAGAATTGGATTTTAATTTTTGTAGAATGCAGCATTGTTCTGATATAATTTAATGCCTTGCGGTAAAGTTGATATGATTTCTCAACATGCTGCTTGTCCAGTATTAACGGAATAAAATGGACAGCGAATAAGTGGTTCTGTGAACAATGACAGGAATGGTGTTGGTCGTATGGTTTGGATCAGTTCAAACAGGAATGATAAATGCATGATTTACTGACTCCCATGCTGAAATCTCACTTAAATATTAAATCTGAAGCCAACAAATTCGGGAAAATAGATAGAAAATATGAAAAAATATAGATCGAAATCTTGTAGAATATCGATGATTGTGGAGTCTCAAGAAGAGAATGTTTTATTTCCTGTAAGATTTATGAATGAAGATAGTTAAAATAAGAAATTGTAGAATGTGATAAAGATTCTTGTATTACGGCGTTAATAGAAATAAACAAGCTAGTGCAATGTCACTCTGTTTAACCGTTTGTTTTGTTGTCGCATATCGTCTCACTTTCAGTGATGTTTCAATCAATTACCAAACTAATAAATTCTGACCAGGCATCCTGCTTTTCATAGCTTTATTGTTACTTTATTCTATGAATTAAATTAAAAATATTGTCAGACTATATAATGAATTTCTTATATAATATTCACTGCCTTATAAATATTGCAGTCATTTAACTTCTTTTCTGCATCATATTTTCCATTATTTTCCAAGTTTATTCAAATATGCGGAATTTCATTTACTTATTTATAATTTTTAATCTGATAAGTAGTTCACATAATAGTGGCGGTGTACAACAGGATTTTTTGTTTCACTGCATTGTAGTTGCGATCTCCGAAGTGTCGCTATCTCATTGAGCTAATCAAGAACCTTTTTCTCCCAAGCAAAAAATGGAGCTTAAGTTTTATATATTCTTTATTTTTGTAAGTCTCATTTTGTTTTCTAGTTGTACTTGTGATATATTTAGACTCGATAATAATGCTATTAAGTCGATTTTATTAGAATCAAGCCCTCAAGAATCAATTAACTATGTATGATGTATATTTCTCTTGGAAATAAGTTGTATAAAGAGAAAAAAATACATTTTGGACAAAGTTTAAGAATGAATGAATTTAGAAAAAATAAAACAAACTTAAAGATTTATTCTTTTGCTCAATATTGTCAATAGTTTGATAAATCCATTCCTATACTTCTCAAATTTGAAATAGGTAGTCAAGTTTTGATCAATATAGCTTGGGTAAAATGGTCCAAAATAGGAAAAGTTTGATTTGATCCTGAAGAGACTGTCAGTATATCAAAATTTCATTTTCGAAATTTTGTCAACTGCACCATTTTTGGACTTGTCGATAAATTTTAATGCCGGCTTAATCCAAAAGTTGTTCATAATTGAAATTTTTAATCTTACATCAACCATTTATCCGTATCGTACACAATAGTTCTTTGTTTCTCACTCTCTAATCTGCTGATTATGCCGCTTTGTTCTAGGGATAGAAAATTGGCTGCAAAACATGTTAGAAATGGTTTTTGAAACTATTAAATGATTATAAAACATGTTGGTGTCTGGAATATTATAAGGATCACTATCATACGTTTTGTTTAAGGATTGTAAGTAGTTGTATAGTATGTTTGGAATGCCATTCTAAAGATTGCAAATGCTTGCAAACGTGTCAATTCTCGAATTTTATAGGAACTAAACCTTTGTTCTTTGTTTGAATGTTTTAGGCAACACCTAACTCTTGTCCTTTAGTCTTTGTCCATACCAACCATTTGTATAATTGATGTGTGAACCTCCGCCTTTGTTTATATCAACGTTTCTTTCTGATCGTGACGAAATTGTGAGGTTAAATTCTACCTTTCAGTTCTAGCAGGTTTCTTCTCTGATAAGAAACTCACTCAGTTTGAAAACGAATCTCAAACATGGGTAATTATATCATCATAGCGAAAAATTTGATAACACGACATCGGACGTAATAATTATCACATCAGTCATATCAGTAAAACGATTTTAATAACGATGTTAGAATTCAAAAAAAAAAAAAAAAAAAAAGAAGACTAAATTAAGCCTGACATATTCAATCAATCTACCGCGGAAGCACATTCTTCAAAGTAATCCTATCTCAGGACCTTCCTCCCATTAATAGAGAGAGGATCTTGATAGAGCACTGATCGACATGAAGCGCCTTTGCTAGCACACAAGAATGCTCTTTTATTGGCTTGTGATCTGGATTACAACGTACAGACTACAACATTGCCCTAAGAACGAAGAAGTAAATCCATACATCCAACAAGAGTTGCAAATCATTTGATCTAAGAACAAAGAAATCACTTATTCTCTGATGTTCCCGGGAGGTGAGAATTTAGGCTTTCAGGACCATAGATGTTTAAAGAGTTCAGTTATCTTAAAGCATGAATCAACCACATACCATTCGTTCTTACAACAGCAGATCGATAAAATCTGTCTTTCCCCTAGATCATCTTTAACACTCGATCCATTTTCCTGGAATTTCTTGAACCTTCACCTTTTAAATATATTACTTTGCCATTGATTAGCTTTCAGCATATTATGGCTACAAGTATTTTTATGTGATTATCATGTTCGTTTACTCAATTTTTCCAAACAATCCTCCTGTCATATTGTTCGCAAACTTTGCAATTTTCTTCGGGTATTCTGATAACGATTGATTTTATGCTGAATACATTTGTTCGGTTTGTCAATCTCACTTAAATTGTTTTCATAGTCCAATGAATATTATAGGTCATAAAAAATTCTTGGACATAATTCTTGCTCTACATCCCTCTCATAATCTATTAATGATCCTTCATTTACCAAAAATCTAATGTCATTTATCAGCGTAGTGAATTCCTTCTTCCAAAACATTCTTTTTCATTACCCCAGGAACTCCTTGTAATGTTTTCTTTACTACTCCAACCATCCTTTCGTAAACATCTCCTCAAGGAGCTCATGGAGTAATGATTTCCCACTTCAGTGGCCTTTCAGCTTGACTGCTATTCTTGTGTATTAACTTAGAAGCTAGAACAAAGTTCTTGGCATTATCGAACAACACAAAACCTGGACGTCTCCTTCGACTAACAATTCTTCTGGAGATTTAAATATGATAGCCTCAACAGACATATTTTTCATGAATTCCATATGAATAATTTTTTGACTAGGCAAAGTAAATAGAGCCACCCAGCGCTTTGATGGTGTCTCGTTCTTCATCCACATCGGACCGATAAGATCTGTCCCTATTTTCTCGAAAGGTTTACTTACTGTCATTCATTCTGAAGCATAAGGTGAAACTCTGACTGCTCGAATGGTATGACATTCCATCTGGAATACGCTTAACAGAGTTTTCTAAAAAAGGTTTCTATGTATGTTTTTCCGTGGGGTGTCCAATATGTTTGCCGAACTTTGATCCAAGTTAAATTAATGGAGGCAGAACATTTTTTCGTGATACTGTTTCAGATCAACTCCGCAATTCTTCCTTTACGAATGAAATATGGGGATTCATTATTTTTGATCTAGAACATCTTAGTCTTCCCAGATTCTTCCAGAATCATCTGCATCACGCACTAATCATCATTCTTCTATGTCTTCCTGAGATACTTCGGATTGTGCCATTTTCACTACCAGTTTCTTCGCCTGCTCATATTCACGAAAGGTTAGCCTCTCTTCTTTTGTGAACCCTGTCAGACTGTTCAATTTTCTTCCAGATATTTTTGTCATAAATCTCATGAAAAATAGAATGGTCCGGATTAATTTCTGTAATTAAGAAAATCGTTTTACATCTACGATTGTCGCTTTTGTTGCAGATGATATTTCCGCGCAGGTCATCAATCTTTGTGCCATACAAATCCTTTTTTTGAACTTTTTCGCCAACTTCTTCTCTTGGCTAGCTTTCTAGTGGTGAACCATCCAATTTGGCAATTCCACCATAGCGAATTGTCTTTCAATAATTTTGGTAACACTCCACAGGAATTGCGATCAGAAGGATCATCAGCTCTTTTGACATGATGAAACATAATACCTTGACTCTTGTCGTGGAACTTGGTATGTTAGGATGTGAAAGTGTTCCCCGACACTAAGTAATTTAAATAGTTTATTACTTTAAATACAACGCATGAGGTATCTCCAGACGTGGCACGCAAGAAAGTAACGAACGAATGAAAAATAACGACAATAGAGAAAAAAAAAAAAGGGGTAATAGCAATAGTAGCGGCTCGGCGTCCTGGTTGGGTGAAAAGAATTAAAATCAAACGAATGCATTTTGGATCGTTTGGTGCCGCTTATAAACCATTTTTGTCCGCCATGGTGCCGTCTGGGTGTCTGAAATCCGAGACGGGGTCCCATCAATCAAGCGGGCACCATCTTTGATAATTATTTGATCTGTCGCCGTTGATGAGTTTGGTCCTGGCACCGGGTGGTAAAAATTCCATAGCGGAAGTCATTAATACATTTGCAAGAAAGTTCTAAGATATCATCAATCAGATCAAATAGTTTAGAGTTTCAAAAAATGTCGGAATCACATTTGAGTTTTAGTCTATTACAATCGTGTGATCGATCATTTCTTAACAATCTAAGCTGACAGTTACTATATTTTACTTTTTATATAATAAAATGAGATAGAATTATACTAAATTTGTATCACCTTTTCTCGGTTTTCCGACAACTTTTATTTCAGTTATTCTATTGGTAATATATGTTGACTCTATAGGTGGTTTTTTTATCCAGTGTATTACACAGGCACTATCAATCCATTATTTATTATTATTATTTATTATTAGTAATTATAATTTTTTTTAGTAATTATCATTGTTATTTGTTATTATTATTTATTGTTATTTATTATTATTGTTATAATTATTATGTTATTATTACCATTATTATCTCTGCCTTCCTTTTCTCTCATTCTCTTTCTACCTACCATCTCTCTAATAACAACAGCAATCCGCCTTTCTTTTTTCTCTCATTATCCCTTTTCCTAGAATTTCTCGAACACTAATTAATACTTAATAATTCAATAATAATAAATAATGACATATAATAAAAAATAACAGTTGTTCAACAATAATAATGATAAATAATAGTAATAGCTGATAATAATACTAAATAACGCATATAAGTAAAAATGTAAATGCTACCTGTTACTTCGCAGTGAACTCCTCAAGTTCTTCATCGATTACTTTCAAATTTATACAAAACCTTGCATTCGGATAGACGCGTGCTCTAATATCGACATACTTACTTTTTTACGTGTAACGGGTGTGATAAATAAAAGTACGTGAAAAAGCGGAGTTCACTGACTCCGCATTCCTTTTTTTCTCTCATTCTTCTTTTTCCCACCTCTCTAATAATATAATGATAATAATTATTATTGTTATTATTATTAGTATTATTATAATCCTCTTTACTTTTTCATCATTCTCCTTCTTCCCCCACTTCACTAATAGTAAGTAGTAATTTAATAATAATAAGTAATAATGATAATAATATCCCATTTGTTTTTTCTCTCATTCTCTCTATAACTCCTTACTCTCTCTTTCTCTGTGCAGTGCTTATTACATTACATTACTTATCCAAAGACAGAAGAAAAAAAGAATTATAAAAAGAATTAAAGTGCTTTCTGACATGGTATATAAATTAAAATACTTTCTATTTGTAACAAACCTGAAAACGGAATTTCAAATACCTGTTAAGATTTGAAATTGGAGTCTTATTTTTTTTTTTTTTAAATGAAAGATAGCTTTATTACATGAATCTATACATTTCTTAGGATCAATCTTTTTGCTCAGTCAGCCTTCTCCGACTTGATTTTGATGTAATTTAAATTGATGTAAATTTAAAGTTAAAATACTTACTCAAAACTTACTTCGTTTTTCCATGAATTAAATATTTAAATCTATCAGAAGTATTGGTGTTATAATTTAATCCAATTGAAATAATTGTTTCTTTTTTAAATTTTATTCATATTATACTTTTATTTGTTAATTTTTATCTGTGTATAACATTCGTTTAAAAATCGCGAACAAAGTTTTCAATCAGTTGGGAATGCCACAACCGAATCGATCTGCTGCTGCATCCCTCGGTGTAAAATTGAATCGCTAAGAAAATTACAACACAACTGATCTTTTGTCACATGGGAAATTAAATATTCTTAAATTAATGATTGTGCGAAAGGGTATTAGCGATCAGATAATGCAAACTTTCAGCAGGAGTTGGAGAAATCTTTTTTAGATGCGCCAGGAGAAACTGGTAGAACTTCCTTAATTAGATTGATTCTGGTAACAAATCGATCCCAAACCTCTGCTCTTGCATCGTCCGGAATACCAGCAACATTGCTATCAGGTGGAAGAATTGCCCATTCCGTTTTGAAATTGCCATTCAACATGCAATACACAGAAACTCACATATGACATTTCCAAAACATCCGACATGAGAAAAGTATTGCATAATGCAAACTTGTTTTGGGATGAATGTACACTGGCACACAAAATATCGAACGAGACTCTTGATCGACCATTTCAAGAATTGTGTTGAAATATCAGACCACTTGGGAAAAATAATATTGCTTGCAGGAGATTTCAGGGAAACATTACCTGTTATTCCTCGATCGACACCAGCGGACGAAATAAATACTTGCCTGAAATAATTTATTTTGTGAGGACACGTGAAGACGTTAAAACTAACTATAAACTAACCATGCACGTTCAGCTGCAGAACGATCGATCAGCTGGAATATTCTCACATCAATTGCTGGAAATTGGGAATGGAAATATGCCGGTTGATTGACCGCAAAACAATTTTCATAGCCTCATAACTTCTGCAATTTAGTAACGTCAAAAGAAGATTTGTTTGAAAAAATATTCCCAATATTCAAACCAGTCGTAAGAATCACGATTGGCTGAGTGAACGAACTATTCCAAGAACAAAGATGTTCGATGAAATTCACAATATTATTCAGTCTAACATTTAAAGCGAGGCAGTCATTGTTGGGAAATTTTGGCGTGGCACGGTAGGGTCTTAAACTTGGGTAATTACACCGTTTATCATTAGAAAAATTTGATAACGCAAGACACACGACAATTACAAACATATTGCATCAATAAAGCATGATAGCGAGAGACTTCACATGACTGTTACAAATAAAGCAAATTTAATGGTAAAATTATTAATATAATAAAAAGAGTAGTTTTAAATAATGCATAGAAACAGCCAATCATTGGCATCATAAGAGGAAGGATTGTTAATGCATATTTATGCACTTTTGGCGCAAATAGTCATTCTTTTCATCCCTTCAGAATTAGGTTTGGACCAGGCATTCTGGGAGCTAAATATCGATGTACTCTTTTCATGTTGTCTCAACATCCTTGTCGCTAAGTACCGCATATTCTTCTGAATCTCCATTATTGCATTTCTTTTGTGACTTCTAAAATATCTGTAACTGGCAATGATTCCTTCAATTAATTTTAGATGTCCATTCGTGAGCACTCTTTTCCTTTCTAATGATATAGACTTGCTTTCTTTACTTAATTCCTGTATTTCATCTGCATAAATACTTCTGCCTTCTCCATTACCAGTTTAGCTTCTGAGTCAAGTTTATTTAAATTCATTTTGATAAGGAAGGACACAAACCTTCTAACTTTTGTTCTTATGTTTCTAGTCGGATTACCATCTTCACCTTCTATCATCTCATTTTAACTCAAACAAGCGACTTACCTGCCCTTTTTTTTGTCCCTGTCTTTCTTCACCAATTAAGCTCTCAGTATTTTGTCGTTGTTTCATTCTGATCATGACAAAAATGTAGGGCTGAATTCTGTTTTCAGTTCTCACAATTTTCTTCAATTTTGTTGTTTTACTCACTTGGGAACGAACCGCAAACTCAATCATGGGTAATTAAATCTTTATTGTGATAAACTTGTCAATCAACAAATGCAGCAAATAAATCAACAAAACAACTTCGGTGATATCAAAGGGATAACTTTCATGAAGCGGTCATAATACGAAGGAGATATGGTTACGCAATGAAAGAAAATCCAGTACCATGAATCGGAGCAACCGGCTGAGATTGTAGTTGCCCATTCTTTGAAATTGTTTTCATATTCAGGATCCTCTTACCCTTCGTGGATAAAGGATCCTGATATTATTTTCGGGCTAAAGAATGCTCCTTTATTGTTTCAGCAGTATGCGCCTTTGTTATGACATGAAAATGTGCTTGTGGTTGGCGCATGATGAAAGTGAGCTCTTTTTTAAAGCTGATTGACTCAATCGAAAAAAAAAAGTGATTTCACGATTAACTACAGCAAATACGCAGTGTCAAATTTTAAAAAAAGGAATCACTAATTCTTTTTTATTTATCATCGCGGTTTCAGCGACTGAATGATTTTTGTTGAAAATTATTTCTTGGAATGAGCCAACCATAAATGGATGTTAATAGATAAGTCGATGGATTTTTTGACTGATAAACAAATAAATAATCATAAGAAATAAATATAGTTAAATTCTTTTTGCTTTATTCATTGTTATATCATGCAATGTCACAAAATTTTGAAATTAATTTTTAGAATTTATACATGATGAAAAATAGATTTATAGTTGTGCATTCTTCCTTCAACGCTATTATCATCATTAATGCAAAATTAGGAGTGTTCTGGGATTCTGAATATAATGGTTATGGTTTCGTTTAATTTAAAATAAAAATATTTAATGGTTCGGTTTAAATATGTACCAATAGATGAAAAGGAATAAATGAAAGGTTTAGAAGAGAAACTCTTCCATATTTTTTTTTCATTTCATCGTCAAGAAAATCTTTTGGATTTCAAATGTCCATCAGATTGAAACATGTGTTTGAAGGTTTTTTTTTCAAGTTTCATTGAGCTCAAAAAATAAATTAGATGTTTAATTCGTGAAATTCCATTTAAAACGCTGATGAGGTTATGATTTGAAAATATAATTGCCTTATAAATTTCAAATCTTATAGTATTTATAGATAAATTTCGTTAAGACATCGATTACGATTTCAGGCTTGTGATGTTTCACGACATAATGATAAGAATACACTTTCAATACATTGATGCAACGAAAATAATCCAATAAAAAGATTGATATGACTGGACTTCGTTACTTGCTACAAATACCATTATTTGTAGTTTTTATGCTCCCATGATCCTATTTCCCGGTGGTCCCTTCTCTCCGACATTTCCTGGTTCTCCTGACGGTCCATAGTGTCCTTCATCACCAGGTGCACCTTTTGGTCCCTGCTCTCCTTGCTTCCCAATCCGTCCCGTTTTTCCTCGAGGTCCTGGTATACCTGGTGGCCCTGCTGGTCCTTTATTACCATCATTTCCAGGATGCCCACTACGCCCAGGCATCTGTGATGGACCGCAAGCCTAAAAATAAAATTTGCGAGTAGTTGTTTCAAATATACCTTTTCTTAACGAAAAATAATTCGTTTGTTAAACTTACATGGAGTACGAAAAAAGCACAGATAACCATTAGAAAGGTGCTTAAAAGATGCATTGTTACAAACAATCTGAAATCGATCATATAGGAATTTTTCAAATATTTAAATCTTGATTGCTTGAAATTTTGGAAAAGATGAAATAAGTGAAGTATTTAGATTTCTTCGGAGATCAGCTCTCAACGAAAATCTTTTACGGCTGGGCCATCTCTTTGCTTACATTTCATTATCTTTTAAAACAAGCCGTAATTGATAGATCAGAATTTAAAAGTCTATCTGGAAAGTTTTAACATTTTTGGAGATGTAGGAAAGAAATTATAGTCATTTGAATTTTCTCCGGAATATTATAAAATCATCGGAAATGTCAGGAAAATTTTTTAGATTTAGATCGGAAATCGATCGAACAAATTTCGAATAAAATCTGCCACTTATAATCGGAAATTGAGATATCGGATGCTAATCCTTCCAGAATTCATAAAACAAAAAACCACTTGAACAATTTCAAGTAATGATCGCATCGAATGCAGTAAAATACGATATCGAAGATTATTGATGGTATCTGTTGAAGTTAAATAATCTTTATTATTTTAAATATGCAAAAAATTAAAACAAATGATGAAGAATCAGAAAAATTGAATAAAAGAACAGATTTTAAAGCCATTAGAAACAGAATAAGTCAGCAATCTGATTGATGATGGATATCTTCAATTATCTATTGTCGGCCAAAGCCGAAAGATATCAAATAGCGCCGCGACACTTATTGTAAACAAGGAATAATAAGAGTCAATTTGCGTAAAATAGTTTAAGAGGGAAGATAAACATGTCTCTCAGCCAGAAAAGAAGCATGCTTATCGTCAAATGCTTCAATTCCAAGACTAATCATGAGGCGACATGGGAGGAGGAGTAGGGAGGATTTAAAAGTGCGAATTTTGGAGCAGAATCAATCCAAGTTCGCATTTATTACACGATACAGTAATAATTCAAGTCAATTTGAATTCGAATTTGAGTTTCTGCATTACGGCAACAGTTCAAGTGTTACAACAGCATAAATCGATGCCACAGGAGCAGTGATTCGGCAGTCAAGGAGTTCTCCACGAGCGACATCATAGTGATGAATTCGCTTGGATATTCTGAAATAATTGTTTGTTCCGAAGAACAAGTCTTCCATCAATCAATAAAACTTTTTACAAGGAATCCACTTATTTCACATCAGCATAAATAAAAACCATTTTCGACAATTACTTGGTGTCGCTACCCGGAACAATATCTGCCAGCTTAATGACTGTGATCCGCGATAAAGAAGCTGAAACAACTCATCGAAGAAGTCAAAGATTTCAATCGATAGATCAGCAATCACCAGACAGAGAATTGCGTCAACAACCAAGAGGATCCTCAATTCATTATAAAGGGATTTTTTAATTCTGTATGATTGTCCGAATTTTTCTTCAAGGACTTTTCTTATGACATAATAATTTTCTGGGGTTATGTCATAGCCCCTAATGGCCTTTGATGCATCTCCTTTAAGTCATGCCATTAAATAGTTGAGTTTCTGGATGTCTAGAATATTTTGTTGGTGCACTGCTGCATCAAAACTACTCCAGAATCCTCTCCATTCTCTTCAGTTACCACTGAATATAGAGAGTGGCAATTGTGGCAAATTCATTGTTTGATGAATTGACATTTGTGTTGATTTCTTTGGTGAGTTAGTTCGTCCTTCGTCTGGTGTTGGCTTAGAAGTTGGAGTACTAACTCACAGTCATTTTTATACATTTTTAAAACTATGATCGCTTCTTTGACTTCGTTTATTAAATTTAATATACCTCTTTCATCGTCGACCATTTGGGCATAATTTTCTTCTTCTTCCCTTTTTCTTTAGCACTCGGTAGCTGCTGGATAAATTGTTTCCATGCTGCGTTGGCAGTTTCAAGCATACTAATGGGTAATTCGAAGCGCATAATTTTTTCTTCAATTCTTTTTCTGGCTTCGTATTTTTGTTGCGTTTCTTCTTTAGTTACCATTCGATCCAGCGGTGATAAATCCATTTGTTTAACTTCTTCGAGAAGCTTTTCCACTTTTTTTCTCGCCTTTTGTGCGCCTTTGATTATTATTGACGACATTTCTCTGTTCGTGGCACCAATAAAAGGTTTGTCGAAAATTGTTTGAATTTAATTGGAATGGGGCCTGACGTAGTTGCTTAAGTCAGTGTAGGACGATTGTTGTCGTGATTATATAAGGAACACTTTATTTCAAACTTGTGTGTTTAAACCTTATAATAATAATCACGAAATTATTGCAGCGCGAATAATAAAAATGAAAAATAAATGATATGAAAAAATGGGAGCAAGGAAGAAGATGTGATAGAGGAATAAGAAGCAGTTGTAATGAATGAAGAAGTTGTGAAGATGAAGTCGTAATCAAGCAAGAATGAATGAATGAAAGAGGATCTGTGAGCGATACAGCAGGCTTATATTTGATAAGAAATGGGAGTGATTAAACAGAATACAAAATGAATTACAATTTCCTGAAGCTGTTAGAATAGTTGCATGGGAAAACAGATGTGCACGATAAGACATGCTAAATGATTATAAATTAGATATTAGATTCATCTCTCAATATGGAAAAAATGTTGAAATTTCGCATAATGAAATAAATCCTTTATCTAGAAGGTTTTTTTTAAAGCAATTTTACGAGATGTGCAAAGTACAAATATAGCAGATGTTCAAGATTTCAGTTAGGAGGAATTTACATGTGAATTTGGTAACTATACAATAAAAGTGATTTTTTTTTTTTGTAGTAATTTGAGATAGATTCGGATTTTCCGACACATGCTATATACTTGGAGCCAGCAGGATTGAAAATCAGAATCGCATCATTAGAAAAAATTCTTATCAAATTTTATTTAATGGTATCACAATTAATTATTTTCGACTATATGATAGAAAAGGACGTCCTTGTTAGTGCATATTGACGATGCGTTTTTGTTGGCGCGCGAGAGTCTTCGACATTGACCCTAGTTGAGGGTTACAAAGGATTAGCTAATTATTTATTATTATTCAGTATTTATTGTTTATTATTATTTATTGTTATTTAGCATTCTTTATTATTATTGATTATTACTTACTTGTTATAATTTATCACTGTTCATTATTCTTTTTATTATATTATTAATTATTAATTATTATTATTTATTACTATTTGTCATTATTTATCACTATTTATTATTATTTATCACTATTCATGCTTAATATTAATATTTTTTACGCAACAGTAAAAAATTAACAATATCAATAAAACAAATCTATAAAATAGAAGAGAAGAAAACGACTAAGAGAGAAAACTATAAAATAAAAAAGGAGAAAAGTGAAAAAAAAAACCCGGGTCGGAGCATTAAACCGCTCCCGTTGACTTTCCCATATAAAATGATAGAAAAGGGCGCCATTATTGGCGTGTGATGTGATGCACATTTATTGGCGCGCGAGGGTCATCACATTGAACCTAACTGAGGATTAAATCAATAATTATCTATTTTTATTATTTGCTAAGTTTTTTTCTTTTTTATGATTATATATTATATTATATAATTTTTAATTTGATGATATTCATTTCAATTTTAATAACATTTTCAACTATTTTGTAATTTTTATCTATTCCTTCAGGAAGTGTATTACTTGTAGAACGAAAACCATCAATGACTGGAACGATGATAATGGAAATTCAAAATATCTTTCAAAAAAAGTTTGTTCTTTTTACTTTTTGTTGTGAATTTTCTTCTTTTTATTATTATCATTTTAATATTTCATCAAAATTTTTTCTTCGACTTTTTATTACTTTTATTAATTGTTATTAGAGAAGTGGGAGAAGAAGGAGATTGAGAAGTGAGAGAAAAAAAGGAGGGCTAGCTGTTGTTACTGTCAGAGAGATGCGCGGAAGAAGGAGGATGAGAGAAAAAAGGGATAGAGAGATGCGCTGCGCGGAAGAAGGAGAATGAGAGAAAAAAGGAAGGTGGAGCCAATAAATTCCGCCTCCCCACCTTTTTTAGTTTTCACGTGCGTGACACGCGAAAAAAAGTAATTAGGAGTATTAAAGATCACTCGCCTACTTGAATGCAAGGTTGTGTCAAAATTTGGAAAAAATTGGTGGGGAACTTGAGGAGTTATTAGGTAGCATTTACATTTTTATTTATATAATATAGAGTACAGATTTATGCACATTTCTATCAACTAGAAACGAATGAAAACCTTCGCCTTCAAAAAATCAGATTTGCTTCCCAACTAAAGCAGTGGCTGATGCCGATAGCAAAAAATGTAGAAATATACCAAGAAAGTTGTGTCAGATTTCAAGCAGTTGTATCAAATTTTCAACGCAACTTTGTGCCAAATTTTCAAAGCAGTCGGTAAGGAACTTGCAACGTTGTGAAGAAAGTAACAACTTTGCAGAAAGTAGGCACGGTCAACAGATTCAGTCCTCTCGATTTCTTATACCTATCACAAGGTGAAATATAAAAAAAATGAATGCACATAAATAAAAACATGCGCCCGTTCGAATGCAATACATAATAGTTTTGGAAGAATACGATTTGTTTTTTATATTTTTAAAAATGTAATATTTCAAGTGAAACTCTTAAGTTTGATATAGCAATTACGAATTTCCCATAGAAATCTGATATTTCTTTTACCTTCCATGAGAAAGCGATACTTTAAGATGTTGTATCAACATTCATTCATTTAAACTCCTCCTCTTTTTCGGAAGAAATAGATCACTTTTCGTCATTTAACCACCGTTCTTTTCGGATGTAAATGAGATTCTCAAAAATTATGCGTTATTTTCGTTTAATTTCCTTCTGTCAGTTAATTTTCTAACGATGAGAAGTGGCACTGTTTTGATTAATATATAGTCCAGCAAGATGATGCATGCAATTTTTATATTTCAAAAAAGAAAGTTTTAACGACCCATCATTATAATGTAAAAGTGTCAACGAGTGAATAGCTTCAAGTATTACTTGACTAAGAGGCATTAGGCTACTTATCTAAGACCATATCTAAATCAAATTGGTCTGTAACACGTAGTGCTTTATCTTTTTCAGAAACTAATGCACTGGAAACATTGGTATTCGTTGTTGTTCTATGGATTGTCGAAATTTCGGCTCCCCACAATTCAAACGAAATGATGCATCAATATGATTTCTGATTTATTCAGTTTTACCCAATATTGTCCTCTAGAAACTTATTTATATGCAATTAATTTTTATTTCCAAAACATAATATGTATATCAGTTGACATGAACACATTGAGTTTGACACATGAAGATTATACATTAAATTAGCAGATGCACAAAGAAACAGAAGTCCGAGCTGACTAAAAGCTCTTCACAAAAAATCACATTAGTACGACTTTCACCTATTTTGTCACAGCATTTATAGTGGGATTAATTCTTCTAATTTTCTTTACTCTTTCCTATTTCGCCACTATTGTTCATCCATTAATCTGCTTTGTCTGTCTTGTGTCCATTCTATCGTTAAGACCAAATAATGGGCATTAGCTGTAATAAAACGAAAAAATCGTTAATTGCATAATAGTGCCTCCTGACATCGTGGAGCAAATTTATCGTTGCCTTGTCTAGGTGGGATTCTGACTTAGAAGCGCTCAGTCATAATGCCTCAGATGGTAGCTTCGCTTCATTGGCCGATCGGCCAAACACTTCATTGGCCTGAACCAAATGTCTGAACCTGCGCTTCTCGTACTGAGCAGGATTACTATCGCAACAACATATCACAGTAGGGTAAACTTGTGTCATTCTATCGTAAAGTGTAGCGCACCGCCGTTACACATCACTGATGTTTTCTCATTTGGTCCACATAATATCGAAAATACAGTAGAATCTGTTTCGGAAACTTACGATATGCATAGCTGGATAAGGCAACATGTAAAATGCATGTGGAAGATTAACAGAAATAATGTCGTGAGTTTTGTTGATTCGTTGAAGGTGATGTCTATTGATAACCAAATACAGCCAGTATTTCGACCCACGTTGATTTGCCTTTTGTGTTGCTTGCGAGGAGTTGATTGAGGTGTGTTGAGTTGGACTGAGGAACAGTTAAGCTGAGTTGAGTCGAACGGAGTAGCAGTTAAGCTGAGTTGACTTGAACGGACGACCGAATTGTCGGAATTTATTCTGTTAAAAATACACTCTCATTTAATACAATAAGGTTTATAAACATTAGGATGTGAGAGTGGATTCCCATGATTATTCAAGCACTGCAGGTGGTCTTAAATGGGAAGATCGAGGTGTGAATATGAACAAAAATATAAATTTAGTACGGTTAGCGATTGATAACAAGGGGAATTCCGGTGTGATAGAAATACAAAGATGTGAACATGGATAAAAGGAAAAAAAAAAAAAAGGAAATAAATCTAAAGGAATGTAAAATTGGTTGAGTGATTCATTATTATAAACATCAGTTATAATTAGAAATTTGGTTTTACAATTTAAATGAGAAATGTATTTAGTTATTTATTTCGTTTGGGAATTTTTTGGAGTTTCGCGATATCAGAATTCGCGACAAATGTAATCTTCCACATGCATTTTACATGTTGCCTTTCGTGTATAATTTGCCTTCAGAATTTATCATTTCGTCAATGTGAGTCTTCGGGATTTCTGAGCATTGTGGAAGAGAGGGAGATTAATTGCATGCTTTCTACCGGTGAAATTGGCGTTACATAAAGAAAAGATCGACGTGCTTAATACTAGTTTATTTTGAAATATCGTTCGGAAATTTTCTATGCCACACTTGCAGAAGTGCAGAAATAAATGCTGATGTGAGTGCATTATAGGAAAAATGATATCGCGGACGGTATTTAAAATGTTTCTATTGATCGCTGCAGTTTCTGCCGAATTTTATACATCTCTTGCTTCGCTGAAAACAATAATTGGAGCTGAGAGGGATATTCCAGTAATGATTAATGGTTATGTGGAAAAAGAGTTAGGAAGACTTGATTATCTCAAGAAGCAAGCGGTTTTTGTTTTCTTTTGAGCTAAATTTGATTCTCTTACTCTTCATTTCATTCTACACTGCAATGTGAATTGGCAACAAAGGTTGTGACGCCATGATTACACTTCCTGTCTCTTTGACAGAATACTGCAGCATAAACGCCAATCACTAACAAACAATAGTGACTGAAAAGACCTTTTAGAAGTGGTGTTGAAAACTGCTATTCGAGGATTGGCACTTCAAGCAATTTTTAAAGAAATTTTATTGATGAATTTCGACATGCAGTAATTTTTGGAAACAATTAAAAGCTGCTGTAATGGTAGCACTGTCAGTACTTAATAGTGTCTTTCCACAAATTACGGATGTAATTCTAGATTGACTCAAGAGGTACAAGATTATAATGATAAAGCTATCAGAGATGGTGAAGAGGCGATAAGACATCCAATCAATGACTTCCTGATGATTAAAAGGATAATAACAGACTGGAACAAAATAGTAACGATTATGCTATCCAACTCCGCCGATGATGTCATTCGCAACGTGACTCACCAACGAGCTAATACTTTTTTCAGTTATCCTACAGAGGTATTCTTAATCTTTGTTTCATGATCCTTTTTTTTTTCCAGAAGGACTATTATTTATGGTATAAATGAGCATTTGGCAGGAATGTATATCGAATTTTATTATATTTACCCGAAGTCGATAGAACGCATTTTCTTCTTTGAATGTTGAACATCATGAAATAAAGCGCAAAAATGCACTAAGTTCATGCCGTTAAACAATATATGTCAAAAGATTCGAACATCTGATACGCTAGTTCCTGTTGTTTAAGCTCTGCTAAGCCGTTTGTGAGCGCTAATTTGAATTTAGTCACTTATGGGAATAATCTATATTTGATTATGTTGTAAAATAATTAATGATGTAATATCATAGAAGATTGTACAGGAGGACCTGTTAGGCGCAGCAACTGGTTTGTTACGTTTACAAGACACATATCAAATGAACACCAAAGATATTGCTGATGGGAAAATCTTAAATTCTCAAATGCGTACAGATGCTCTGACCGGTTAGTTTTGTTCCTCTGAAAGATGCTTTGATAAAATTTTAGACATGAAAGATGCTTTTCTCCTCTATCTTCTTTTGTTTTCTTCAAGATGGAGAGAATGTTAAGAAGAGTAAATAAATCGATTTCAAAATTTCGACTGTTGCAGCTGAAAATTGTTTTGAAATTGGTCGTGCAGCGTACAGTAAATATGACTATTACCATACCATTATGTGGATGCAGGAAGCGCGAGAGCGTGTCGAGAAGGAAGCCATCCCAACGGTGAAGCTAGAAGATATCCTCGAATATTTGGCTTTCTCACTGTATAAGCAAGGTAATTTGAAACGAGCTTTGCTGCTTACGGATGAATTGTATCGCATGGGTAAGTCATTTGTCATTGAGTTTCTTTTTTTTTTTTTTTTTTTTTTTTTTAAATAGAAATAATTACTAGCACAAAGATGTTATGCATCAGCGGATAAATTAATTTCGTATACGGTATGAAGTACCCTATTTGATGACATGTTAATTATTCTTAAGTTCTTAGCATGAAAGGTTTTATTCTGCTCGCACTACAGATCCGGATCATCCACGAGCCAAAGAGCATGTAAAAGATTATGAAGATTTGCTGGAAAGCAAGGGAGTCCAACGGATCGATATGCGACGAGATATTCCACCAATAAATAATGTTCGAAAAGAAAATAATTTGGACGAAGGTGTAATGCTGACATACGAAGCATTATGTCGACAAGAAGTGTCCGTCGTAAGCATTTCATGGCCGTATGTTTAATTTTTTCGTATAAAAAACCGTCGAGAGTAAGCTGTAATATTCAAAATTTTTGGCTTAATTCTTCTAGATAGCACTGACTAAACTTCCTAAAAAACAATGTATCACAAGTTGCTACATACGGACAGTTTCACTTCTTTGTCATATTTGGACTGAATTTATTTTGTTAGAAAAACTGCCGACTCGAAATTCCGGGTTTATTAATTTTGAATTTGGCGGATTCCTTGCAGGATACAAAGGCACAATCGCAGTTGTGTTGCTATTATAAAATGGATCGTCCGTATTTGCGTCTGGCACCGTTCAAAGTAGAAACTGTTCGTCAAAATCCGTTGGCCATAAGGTTCTATGACATTATATCGGACGAGGAGGCGCGAATTATCCAAATACTTGCAGTGACTAAGGCATATTTAATGTCTCTTGCATTGTATTATAGTATTGGATGATGATTTGCAAGAGACAAGAAAGGGAGGAGAAGAGAGAGTGGATTATTGTATTTACTTCAGACCTGACAGAATCTTCTCATAGTATTTCAGTTGAACGGAGAAAGAACTCACAACAATTCGACTGGAAACCTTAAGCCGCCCTCGTATAGGACTCTGAAGAGGTAGATATTCAGATATTTCATTCTGGCTTGGCAAACAAAATTTTTCCCAAATAATGGGAAGATATGACTGCCAAAGGCAAAAAGATACTTCTTATTGTTTTCCTTCATTTTTGATTAATTAGTAATAGAAGTAAAATTTACCATATTCCAAACAAAAATATTTCATCTATTTAATAAGAGGAAAGAAAATTAATCTAATCTTTTTCTCTTTATTGAATTTTCATTAGTTAATGAGTTTATTTTCAGTGTTTCTTTAAAATCGACGGAACATGAAATAGTTAAACGCATCGACAGACGTCTTGAATTGGCAACAAATCTTGAAATAGAAACCGCGGAGGACCTTCAGGTCATCCGTCCAGATTCCTATATTTCAAAATAGAGATTAGAGAAGTTCAAAATCATAATAATTACTATTTTTCTCCTATTCTGTTGTTTAAATGGACATTTTTAGAAAATGGCTGGTAGAAATATAAAAATTTTCTCATTTCTTGAGAATCATGGCCAGTAAGACCGTACATTCCATTAATTTAGTCAATTTTGATCACCTAAGATTTTTCAGATCCTTAATTATGGAATTGGTGGGCAATACGAACCTCATTTTGATTGTGCATTGATAAGTGTTATCTCTACTGCTGTTCTACTTTTTATCATCATTGTGTCGCTATGCATCGCCATGATTTCTTGAAATTTCTCGATCAGAATAAACTTCGAATGAGAAATTTTTAAATTTAAGCCAGAAGAAACAATACGACTTTATAGAAATAAACGTCCTTTCAGCTGCTGTCGTGCACAAGATCAAACAGCATTCGAGGACATTATTTCACATTGCTAACAAGAGTTCATTAAAACTTTGTTGATTAGTTCATATTTTAATAATAAAAGATTACATTTTCAGAAAGGAGATCAATGTTTCGAAAAATTGGGAACTGGGAATCGAGTAGCTACATTTTTGATCTACGTATTCATTCATTCCCATTTCATTTGTTTCTGGATAATGCGTGAATAATTTAATTTCTTTAATGAAAATATTTATAAAAATAATTTTTATTTGATTACAGATGACTGAACCAGAAATCGGAGGTCGAACAGTTTTTGTGACCAATTTCAAAATATCAGTGCCATGCATTAAGGTGAATTGTTAAATATTAGCTGCTACATACCAGTCAGGGAGATGCTGTCATTGTCAAAATTTTTTTGACAATTTTTGTAGAAAAATGGAATTGTTAGTTTCGAACTCAACTCTATCACTTCCATAATCCGTTTCTTTTGTGTGGTGATTTGAATAAAAGAAGAAAATATATGGGCCAAATAGAAAGAATCAATCGAAATACACATCTGTTGGAAATTTTTAATGTTGTTCAAAGTTCTGTAAATTTGCTGTAACCTAAAAAAACGATATAAGACATTCCTGAATTATTATAGTTTACTTTGTAATATGCTTAATTAATATTATACGGATTTCTGCAGAATGCAGCATTGTTCTGGTATAATTTGATGCCTAGCGGTGAAGTAGATATGCGTTCTCAACATGCTGCATGTCCGGTATTAACCGGAATTAAGTGGACAGCGAACAAATGGTTTCATGAACGAGGGCAGGAATGGCGCCGACCGTGTGGTTTGACTCCGTCCGATCAGGAGCGATACGTCGGTGATTTAGGGGATTCCGAGCCGAAACATCCTTTAAATATTGGATCGGAAGCCAAGAGACCCAAGAAAGTGAACAGGAAACATCAAGAAATGTAATCAAACTTTGGGAGAAAGTCAACAATTTAGGAATTCCAGAAAGAGAAGAATATTTTAGTTATTGTTAAATTCATTTGAAAATAATTCAGAAGACCCATTCATGTGACAAAGGTTCTTCTACCGATGGTTTAAAAGAAAAAGCCATTTTCAAAGTTATCTCTTCTAAACGCTAGTTTTGTTCTTATCGGATTTCTAGACTTTCTCCATACTTCAATTAAGCAAAAATTTTTCGCCTTATTTTCCCTGTTTTCACTTTTTATTATTATTACTATTATTGTTAATTCTTAAATTAAGGGTACTGTCAGACTACAAAATAGGTTTCGATTATAACAATCTTGTCGGAATGATCGAATAAAAGGTGATTCATATTAGTGTTATTAAAACAATTCTATCCTTTTCTTGCTCATTATCTTATAAATAAAAATGTAAATCCAATCTGTTCCTAACGCCCGATCTATGGTTAATTCTCAACCGATTTTTTTCAAATTTTAGCGCAACCTTCTACTCCAACCGACCTTCTCTATGAGTTAATATGGTTACGTTTTTTCACGTGTCACGTACGTGAAGACTAAAACAAAGTGAGAAGGCGGAGTTTATTGGCTCCGCCTTCCTTTTTTCCTCTGATCCTCCTTCTTCCACGCATCTCTCTATTCTTTTTTCTCTCATTCTCCTTCTTCCGCAATCTCCTTCTTTCCCCCACTTCTCTAATAACAGTTGATATAACTAATAATTAGCATAGCGCATCTCTCTATCCTTTTTTTCTCTCATTCTCCTTCTTCCGCAACCTCCTTCTTCCCCCCACTTCTTTCTTAATGATTTGAATATTTGAAATTTAAGAATTATTGTGGTAATGGTAAAATTACGTTTATAATGATTTGAATATTTGAAATTTAAGAATTAGTTATTGTTGGTTATATTATTGCTTTTAGAATTTTCTATTATACATCCATGGTTTCTTACATTACCTTCGGGAACAATTCCGTTGTGAACTGCTGCAAAATGATTAAAAAGAATGAATGTTGATTAATATGATAAATAATGACAAATAATCTTATAAATAATAATAATTAATCTCATAAATAAGGAGCGGTTTAATGGTTTTTTTTTAGTTTTCTTCTTTAGTCGTGATAAATTATAACTAATAATCTTCATCATCATTATTCATTTTGACACAACCTTTCAAGTGTTAACTCATTGATTTGAAATTTTGACACAACGTTACATTCAGGTAGGCTGACAAATAAAAATGAGCGGACAAATTCTATTAACCACTCTTACTTTCTGCAAAATTGGCCTTTAGTATGCAAAGCTTAATAAGCTCGGATCCACCGGCTACAACGTTAACTGCTTTCTTCACATTATCAGATAGAAATGAGCGGACAGATTCCATTAACCACCCTCACTTTCTACAAAATGGATATGGCCTTTAGTATGGAAAGCTCAGTAAGCTCGGATCCACCGGCTACAACGTTAACTGCTTTCTTCACATTATGTCAAAAAGGCCCATTTGCGAAAACACTGCTATATTCGGAAGTGCCTTCATATTACACATGGAATGCGAGTAGAAAATCATTTGAAAGGCGCAAGGGAGGAGAACCAGTTGACGGACAACCTGGTATATTCAAATTAACTACGATAGACGGATTGTACACCGTGCATCCTAATCAGGACGAATGCTTCTTCCTTCGTATGTTGTTAGTAAATGTGCCCGGTCCAACTCCTTCCAGCAATTAAAAATTGTCAACGGCGTTACACATGCTACTTGCCGCAGTGCATGTCAAGCATTGAATTTATTGAAGAACGACCGACACTGGGATGTATGCATATATGACGCTTGCAACATGTCACATCCAAATCAAATTCGTACACTGTTTGCGATCATATTGACCGCCTGCTCTCCTTCATCTCCAGCGGAGTTATGGGAGAAATATGAATCATATATGGCTGAAGATATTCAGCATCGAATACGCAGCGAAAATTCAAATATGAATATGGATTTCACAGCAGAAATCTACAACGAAGCGTTGATAATAACTGAGGAGTTCTCAATCAATTGGGAATGCCATCATCGAATCGATCTGCTGCTGCTTCGTTTGATGTAGAATTGCATCGCGAGCAAAATTACAACATTGCTGATCTTTCTTCATATGTCCAATCAAATATTTCCAAACTTACATTTGAGCAGAGAAGCATTTACGATCGAATAATGCAAACTGTCAATAAAGGAGTTGGAGAAATCTTCTTTTTGGATGCTCCGGGAAGAACGGTAAAGCTTTTCTAATTAGATTGATTCTGGCAACAATTCGGTCCCCAAAATGGTATAGGCTTAGCTCTTGCATCGGCCGGAATATCTGCAACATTGCTACCAGGTGAAAGAACTGCTCATTCCGCTTTGAAATTGCCACTGAACATCCAATCGATTGAAACTCCCACATGCAACATTTCCAAGACATCGGGCATGGGTAAAGTATTGCAAAAATGCAAACTTATTGTTTGAGATGAATGTACAATGACGCACAAAAAATCGATCGAAGCTCTTGATCGATCATTGTAAGATTTGCGTGGAAATATCAGACCATTTGGGAACGCATTAATATTGTTTGCAGGATATTTCAGGCAAACATTACCTGTAATTCCTCAATCGACACCAGCGGACGAAATAAATGCTTGCCTGAAATACTCTACTTTGTGGAGACACGTAAAGACGTTTAAATTAACTACAAACATGCGTGTTCAACTGCAAAACGATCAATCAGCTGGAATATTCCCACATCAATTACTGGAAATTGGAAACGGAGAGATGCCGGTTGATCTGACCACAGGAAGAATTTCATTGCCTCATAACTTCTGCAATTTAGTAACCTCAAAAGAAGAGTTGGTTGAAAAAGTATTTCCCAATATTCAAATTAATTATAAGAATCACGACTGGCTGAGTGTACGAGCTATTCTTGCGGCCAAAAACAAAGACGTCAACGAACTTGACAATTTTATACAATCTAACATTTAAAGCGAGATGGTCACATATAGATCCTTCGACACTGTTGTGGAAGCAGATGAAGCGGTTAATTATCCAACAGAATTTTTGAATCCACTCGATCTGCCAGGGATGCCACCGCACGTATTACAGTTGAAAATCGGCGTGCCAATTATCATGTTGCGAAATATCAATCAGCCAAAACTTTGTTTGCATTCACCATCAACAAAGCTCAGGGTCAATCTTTGGAATTATGCGGTTTAGATCTAGAGACCGATTGCTTTTCACATGGACAATTATATGTTGCGTGTTCTAGAGTCGGCAAACCAGACAGTCTCTATATCTACACAGAAAATGGAACAACAAAGAATATTGTATGCCCACAAGTATTGTAAAATTAATGTTTTTGAAATTTAGGAAATAAAAATATTTTATGTTTCATTTTAACCCTAAACATTATAAAGCTATTTCTTTTTCGGGAGCTCAATCGATATTGTGCAAAATTTTTACAAAATTATTTTTTTTCGCAAGTTATTGAAATTAGGAATTCCAATGGATATGTTATTTCAATTTAAGAGACTGCAATTCCCAGTTTGATAGGCGTTTGCATTCACGCTCAACAAAAGCTCAGAGAAATCCTTACAGTTGTGCGGTTTAGATCAATGGGTTAAATTTACGAAAAGAGGCAATTCAAAACACAATCTAACAATAGAAGTCAGAGATAATCCTTAAATTGCTTGAACGAAACAATTGATTATACACTATCCTGACCTCGACATTAGTGCAACGCAACTAAATCCTCCACAAATCAAAAAATAAACGAATCACATTTCTCACAAAGCAAAAAACAAACGAAAGGCTTGAATTGCTCGCCTTAATTATTTAAAAACATTTACCCATTGGAATGCAACGCGTATCAAAATTTGAAATCAATCGATAAATATTTAAAAACATGCCCTATTCGACTGCAACTTTGTGTCAAAATTTCAAAGCAATAGGTAAAGGACTTTTCGGTATTTAAGATTTTGAATATAGATAATGTGCGTGTTTAGGAACTTACGGAGGTTTAAGATTTTGAACAAACATTGACATTTCTATTTATATAGATTATACGGAGCCGGACACGCGAAGCGTGGCCGGTCCAGCTAGTATATTATAGATATGTATGCAAAATTGAAATAAAACACTTGATAATCATCCGCTTGAATCAGACCAAGCTTCGCTCTAAAGAATACAGTGATACACTAAATGACAGTAATACAACTAACATTGGAAGACTAAAAATTTTGCCACCTTCATATGCAAACAATCCACGTCGTATGCATGAATACGCTCAAGATTCAATTGCGTATTTTAGTTATTACAGGCTTTCAGATTTATTCATTACATTCACATGCAGTCCATCTTGGAACGATATAAAAAATCCCCTACTTCCCGGACAATTACCGATGGATAGAAATGACATCACGGCACGTTTTTTCAGACAGAAACTGAAATCGCTGATGGATTTCATGGTAAAACATGAAGTGTTTGGGATTTACGTTGCTTATCTTCGGGTTTTTCCGACATGTGTCACGAAAGAAATGGATTCCCGTCACCACGCATAAATTATTCTTACATCAAGTTACAAAAATATCACTGAATGGTTATTTCAAACATATATTTTTGTGTCACTCCTGCCATACTCATGTTTTGGCTTATTACTGACATTACAATAATGATTAATTTTCACGTCATTTTACTGTATTTCCATATTATCGCTGCACATTAATATCATCATTATTTGCTGCTTTGTGCATTTACCTTACATCGATACCAGGAATTCATGGCAGAACAAACATTGAAATCCTCTCACCAAATAATTAATTCCACCACTAGCTAAAGACGTCCAATAACTAGAAACGGTATGCCCCACCTAATCACATTCTGTTCAGATCTGATCAATCTCATGGTTTTTAGCATGCAACTGATATGCCACGGTCTTGTTAACGGGAAATCTCGTGAGACGTGGAATGGAGCGGGAAGGACGGGGTGCTGGAATAAAGATATTTTTATCTTGAGTTATGACAGTTCATATAATTATGCAGAAGAGAGACGGAACAAGAGATTACATCAGAGTTAGCGGCGAAATACGGAAGGAAATAATGGAGAGAAACTGAAGAAATGCTGAAGTATCCACAAATGGCAATAATGCCATGATGAGGCTGCAGGAAATAGCTTATGTTAAAGTTTTTTTAAACTGCATATTCAAGTGATGATTATTTCAGATTTATGTGATAACTATTTCCATGAATATGTATTCACTAAAACTAGTATTCAGATTATTGTGATTATTTCAGGTTGTAAAGTGAAGACTTCTCAGGATAGTCATTCACATTAATGGGTAAAATGGCGTTACAGGTGATAAAATGCCGTTCACCATGGATGCTCATTATGAGCAGTAGTACCGATCAAGGACCATCCTTCATGCAGACACGTCTTCTTCAACGTTCCCATAGTTCGGCTGCACCGAGGAAGAGTTCCATCACTGTTCGTATCTTCTTTCTTTTTTCATCCATTCATTCGTATCTTTTATTATAGATTTTATTTTTCTCTTGTTAATTATTAATGTTAAATTATAAAAAATTTTACTTTTTGTAAATAGTTGTTTACATCCACACTCCTTTTATTCCTTAAAGTGGGGAACATATTACTGGAACTTTCTCGATTTAGCAGTCATGAAAAAAATGTTATCTTTCATCGAGCTGTAGTGATCGTCATCCATCTTTACTTCCTCTTAAAATCTTCAATTTTTTTTCCAATATTTCAGTTGACAGGTTGCGATGAGAAATCTGAGACACAGCAGCCAGAATCACTTCTCGTTGGAAGCCGAAAAGTAAGTTCGGAATCAGTGCCAAGCGGAAAGAAATACGCTCCGATTATTTTGAAACAAACGAAATATTCACCAGTGGAGACGAAGTTTGCAACTAGAACGGTGCCTTTGGCTGCTACTACACGAAAAACCAAGCTACGGAGTTTTATTGACATCGTACCGCCTGCTCCGATAACTATTCCGAATTTGCCAAAAAATGAAATGGTATTTTTGGATTATCTGCCAGAAATTTTATCCGTTTTAGCTTTTATCTCTTTTGAACTTTGGCACAGAGATAATTTTTCAGAAGTCTAATTATATTGTTTCTAGGTGTCATTCACAGCAATCATTTCCAGGATATTATAATCAATCTTAGCAAGGATGACATTTCACGTGTTTTGGAGAATTTCGCCAGAAGACCTTTGGTTCGAGAATTATCTGAACAGAATAACGTAAATAGGAAAATGTTTCATGCGGCTTATAAGTATGTTTACTATTGGCCTTAGCCAAGATCGTAATAGATTTTATTAGGAAACGTTATCCTATGTTTAATAATCATGAAAAAAATCTTGTTTTGTGTGAAAAAATATTTCCTTCTTGTTTCTTTAAAAAGGGATTGAGTTATTCGACTTGATTATTTAAGAAACTTTTTTTTTAGAAGTTTTCGGAACTATTGCTTACATGCATCACCTTTAGATCCGTGTATTGCTATTCTAATCAGTGATATTCTGAACAAAAGTGAGTACACTCTTCCATTCTCTCGGTTCTGTAAATGTTATTATTTGATAAAAAATGATATATTTCATTAGGGATTACTAATTCAGAGATTTGTTTTGCTTTTTACACTTAATTTTTGGCTGTCAGAAAATTGGGAGTTTGGAAATTTGTATTCCGCTCACAGTGTAGAAAGCATATTTATGCTTAAATGGTTATCTTCAGCACGTGATGTCGACAGTATATATCCGTATTTTATCGAGCATGCCAAAAGAGTTTACCCACATTTGGAATGTGAAAAGGAATTGAAAACTCTAAGTGATCTAACAAAACCGCATAATTGGTATCCAAAGGCCAGGGAATTATTTAGAAAGATACATTTTCATGCAGGTGTCGAACTTGTTTTTTTTTATTGAAAATCTTTATTATTTTATGTCATCATCAACAAGATTTTTAATCACTTTAATGGTTAAATAGCAAAAGTTTAGCAGATGATTGGGTGATGGAGTAATTTGCGATACATTTTAAAATGATCATTGAAGGGACATTGCTGTGTCAATATCGAACATATGATTGCATGTATGATCGGATGTCTCTTCTTCTAGATTAAATAATTAAAATGAACTGATAAATAAGTGATTGATATACTAATAAAATAGGAGACAGTATGCTTTATAGGACCAACTAATAGTGGTAAAACGTATGAAGCTTTGCAACGATTCTATCGAGCAAAAACAGGTTTTTATTGTTGCCCATTAAGGTTGCTTGCTAACGAAGTGTGTCAAAAAACTAATGAACAAGGTTTGTTATCATTTTGAATTTGCTTATGATTCTCTCTATTTAAATTTAAAACCATTTAAGTTTAAATTTAAAAATCAAAATTTCGCTTTTTTAAGGTATCAAATGTGATATGATTACGGGTGAAGAACGACGATATGCAGTTGACGCTGACAGCCCTTCATCCCATGTTGCCATGACTGTTGAAATGGTACCTGTTGATGTAAATGTAGAAATAGCTGTGATTGATGAAATTCAGATGTTACGTGATCAGAGTCGTGGTTGGGCTTGGACAAGAGCTCTACTTGGTATTGCTGCAGAAGAGGTTTCTTAATTAACATTATTCTTGTTCTTTATGGAAATGTTTCCAATAACATTGGAGAAATTTCCATTAGTCATCTTTTATATTGCTTTTTTTCTTACTTATTTTACCTCATTCACGGTACGTTTATATATTGCACTGATTTGTATGGACTTGCATTTTTCATTTTTTATATAAATGTGATCAATTTCGCTTTGGGAGTTCAGAATTTTCCTTGTTTTTGGCGATGAGAAGTTTGACGGAAAAAAATTCCATTAAAGAAGTTATTTCAATTTTAGGTTCATCTTTGTGGTGAAGAAGCTGCAATTGATATCGTACGTGGTTTACTAGATCCCGTTGGAGAACATGTAGAAGTACATTATTATGAAAGGAAAACTCCTCTTACTGTGAGTAAAAAGGCCTTGGGGAAGCTTGATAATGTTCAAGTTAGTTATATGTCATATGATTTTTGATGATCATTAGATAGCATTTATAATGAAACTTTCTGAGCTTAAAACTGGATTAAGCATTTGTAAGCATAATTATATTTAAGATATGGTTTTGATGTCCTCGAATTTTTTTCGTCTTTTCTTAAGATATATTATTTCAGAATGGTGATTGCTTAGTGTGCTTTTCGGTTTCTATGTTATTTTCGATAACTAAAAGCCTAATGAAATTGGGCATCCAACCGACTGTGATATATGGAGCATTGCCACCGTGGACAAAACTAAACCAAGCGAAAACATTCAATGAAATGAGTCGGAAGCTCAATGTAATGGTTGCAACCGATGCTGTTGGAATGGGGCTTAATTTAAATATTCGCAGGTTCGTTGATTTTATGCATGGCAACATTTTTTAGGCTTTTTATAGTAAGATTATTTTGTTTGTTTAGTACTTTTTTTAGTAAGGTTATTTTGTTTGTAATTTCTTCAGCTATACATGGCTTTTCATCATATTTTTAAAATACTGCAATCTTGCTTCATAAGTTGAGCTTAAAACTCAAGCTAATCATCGTTTCTGAATTCTGATGTGATGAATATAAAGTTACTGATGAAATATTTTAGAATCGTATTTATACAATTTCCGTTTGGTGAGCATCAGGCAAACTATCATGTAATGCAAGTCGCTGGGCGTGCTGGTCGCTTTCAATCTGCTTATCAGAAAGGATGGGTCAGTTTGTTGCTATAATAGTTTTGAACTAATTTA
Organism: Onchocerca lupi; assembly: GCA_028564675.1. Taxonomy (NCBI): domain Eukaryota; kingdom Metazoa; phylum Nematoda; class Chromadorea; order Rhabditida; family Onchocercidae; genus Onchocerca; species Onchocerca lupi. The sequence goes on from JAOVVO010000233.1 coordinate 52,374, forward strand.
AAATCCATATTTGTTTGAAAATCGAGATTTGGAATTTTATATTTTTGAAATGCAGCAAATGCATGTTTAAGGTAACGACTTTACGACCAGCAGATATACCGTTATTGGAGGCATTTATGAAAGAACCCATTAAACCCATTGAAACTGCCGGTATTGCTCCAACTTCTGAGCAGGTTATCTTTTTTTTTGGCATTTATGAACTAACATGTACAACAGCTTACATAATTTAATGCATTTCAGTTGGAGACCTTCTCCTATCATCTTCCTCATGCTTCATTTCTCAATATTATTGATATGTTTATATCAATCAGTTCTCTAAGTAAAAGGTTTCATCTATGTGACATCGAACAGTTTCGAAAATTGGCCGAACTCATAGATGATATTCCATTGAGTATGAAGGTAATTTATGTGTATATATTTGTAAATTTTGTGTTGGTATACTTCCTAAATATTTTTTTTTTCTTCCAAAGACAAAAGTAAAGTATGGAAGGCAAGGAAAAGTTGAGATCTGAATAGCTATTTATTCGAATGATTTCAGGTTAAATATGTTTTTTGCACTGCTCCAATAGATATGGAAGTAGATAATGGTGTTGCCCGAACATGTTTTGTGCGTATAGCTCGAAGGTGACTTTAAATTTGTATCAGATTTTGATTCAGTTTCTGATTTTGCATTAAAATACATGAACTGTCAAGAGAATGGTTTGTCGTTTTATTTATTTCTTATTTAGCCATAAAAGTTCGGCTGTTTTCAGGTTTGCCGAAGGACAAGCAATAAATTATAATTGGTTTTGTGAAATAATCCAGTGGCCATTTCCTAAACCGACTAATGTTACAATGCTTTTGGATATGTGTAAATTATATAACTTAATCGATCTATATCTTTGGCTGAGTTATAAATTTCCGGTAAATGATTCTAATAATCAGTTAATTTTCCTAGCTGAAATTGTGACTTCATAGCTTAGAATTTAAGTTTTCGGAATTACTGTTATTGCAAAAAGGAAATATGGCTGAATGTTTTGAGTGAAATCCAAAAATATTCTGACCATTCTTTTATGCAGAATGATTTAGTCTGAATTGCTCAGCTTTATTTCTTATTTAATGCACTTATTCAGCTTTCGGTCATTAAAAAAAAAATTTTTTTTTCTAACCGAAAGGATAAAGCGATCTAACAGAAATATTAATTTGGAAAAAGAAATCACATATATATAAAAAAATCCCGAGATAACATGAGTTACATTTGTTTCATTCAAAAACATAAAATATTGATACGTTCCTTTTTTTTGAAAATCACTAGAAAATAATGCTGTTCAGATACGAAATATGTTTAGGATATGTTTCCGGATCGAGAAAGAATACGCCTGTTGGGGAAACTGATTGAAAGCTACATAAATGAAGCACTACTAACAATGTCTGATATTACGTCATCGCAATCGGATGAGGTTTAAATTATCACATTGTGGTACTTCTGTTACATGAATATACTACAGAGAAATTATCTCCAAACTTTCAGTTCCATTTAATTGAGTACATATAAGTAACTAATTGTATCTCGTTTTTAATAGTGATCCATATACTTTCAGGAAGAGAATGAGTATCTGGGCGAAATGAGTGAACAAGGTAGTTTAACAGTACTTTTTGATTTTTATTAGTTGTCGTTAATGACTTATTTTGCTATTCTATTTGAAGGCTTTTATATTGATTTGATTACTGCAGTTGGTAGCGATTATTTTTAGAAATTTGATATGTAAATAGCAGTAGTATATTACATACTTCCAACATATTTTAAAGTAGATTCCATGGTGATGCAAAATCTGATAAATTACTGACAGAAAAGAAATCTCTCTCTATGCAAATTAAATTAACTGTTTATTCCAATATTTCTGTTGCAGAAAGAATGGAATCGGTCTCGGAACGGTTGCTACGAAAAGGTTTGCTGAACGAAAGCGAGTTATTATCACTGAGAGAAGAAATTAGACGTGAAGAAATTGAAAAATTAGAAAGTCATTACGTCAGTAAGGAACGCAATTAATAAATAATTTTGATCATTTGAGAAGGGTAATTTCATTTCAAATCGTTCAATTAGGATTATTTTGGAGAATACATTTTATAGCTAGCTACGGATATGTTTGTCATTTATTGCTAGTTCTTTTCTTATTGATCTAGAAAGTTGGTATCGCACTGCTCATCATTTCATAGTTTGATCAAGAAAATTGTTGCAAATCAATTTTTAGTTGAATTATTGCAACTGTTATTGTTGAAATGTTGATAAAACAGTATGTTTATATAAAATTTGTTTCACCTATCTGTTTTGATCTAATTTCTCATTTCGAAAAACTATTTTTTTAGTTATTTCAGATTCACTTCTGCGCTGAATTCATTTTTTTTTTTTTTTTTTTTTTTTTTTTTTTTTTTTTTTTTTTGTATTTGTGACAAACAAAGTATTTGGACTGAGTAATAATTCGGAAATCTTTTAAAATTTGAGTCTCCTGAAACATTTTATTTAGACCATAATTCTCATTCATTTGTATCTTGGTAAATTTGAGTTCAAAATCTTCGTTTTTTTCAACGTTGTCATTGAAAATAAAATATCCACAATATGCAATATTTATGAGGCGCAGCTAACTTTTTCTGATCTTTATTTTACACAACTGTTTTATTATTTACATGGTCATATTTCTAATAGTATTAAACATCTTTGAACATAAAAAAATTTTAATTGTAAAGTTTGGAAAAGGAAATATTAGGACAGAATTAACTTATTAGCAATTGAAAAATAATGTGAGTTTATAATTTAGGAAATAGATTTTATTTCAAAACAGATTAAGCTTACATGTGAATAATATGCTTGAAGAGTTTTCCAGCTCAAGATACATGTGCAAATTTTACGATATTGTATTTCTTGGGAATCAGATTTCATGTTTATTCGTCATAAGTTTTTTCCTCTTATGCATTTTTTTTTTTCAAGTTTTGCAACAAGCGATAAATGATATTGATGTTTCACGAAATTTGATCGTGTCTGGATTACTGTCAAAATTGCTTGGAGACACTGCAGAAGATTTTACAGAACAATTTATGAGTTGTTGGGAGTCGACATTTAGTGTTAGAAGAGGCAAATTGATTATAGTTGATCAGCGTGTTGCCCATGAGAGATTTAATTTATGGATGCTTAAAAAAAAGTCAAGTATAAAAAGACAAAAGCTTTCCTTTCTGAACGGTTCAAATTGAGATTCAGCTGGATGAAGATGATTGAGATTTATAAAAATAAGACTTTTGGAATGGATTTTGATAGATGCTGTTGATTATTTGACAATGGTAGCGAAAACGAATTACGAATAGCATTGGAAAATGTCTTATGAAAATTTTGCATTCATTTCTTATCCTCTGGTCATTTATTCATAACTTTGCACACTTCTTCACCATTTTCCGTGACGTTCCATAGAATTTTCGTTATTGATGAAATTGACGTCGGCGATTCTAACTTCACTTCTGAGCAATAACGCTAAGAAAAAAAAAAAAAAAACTTGCATACATTTCAAATAATACTAATCAGTTAGAATATCTTTCGACCAAAAAGTATTCTAACTGATCAATATCATTTAAAATATCTCGATATTATATTATTTGGAATGAGATTTTAGGTATTCCTGTAATCTCATGATTATGCAAGCAGCGCAATGTCGATCAACAATTAACAAATAATAGTCTATTAGTTTAATGGTCCTTCTGTTATTGAAGATATAAAATGCCATGTTAGTTCATTTCATATTTCGTTCTTTTCCAGATTACACACATTAGTCAACTGCAAGTTTTATCTATTGCATCCCTGAAAACAGAAAGTGGTCAATCTGAGCTTTCAGCAATGAAATAGCTTATAGAATTTTAGGCATTGGAATATGAGAAGACTAACAGTTTGGAATTTTTCAAATAGTTTTCATGTTGATCAGATCCCTTTTTTTAGATGGATAGAAATATTAATGATTGATTGGATGATAAAATTTGGTTTCGAATGCTTGATATCTTCTGTTCACGATGGACTATCGTAGTGTTATTGCTCAAAAGTCGAAGCTAAAATTGCCGGCGTCAGTTTCATCAATAATGAAAGTTCTGTGGAATATAACGGAAAATGATGAAGAAATATGTAAAGTCATGAACATACAGCCAGAAGATACAAAAATGCATGCAAATTTTTTATGATAATGTTTCTTGTTTCCCAAATCTTTTTTGAATTACCTAGTCATAGAATAAATCTATTCACAGAAAGTGATATTCTGCTCATTCTAAAATGGTATTCAATATAGATAATATGAAATTAATGTTGTAACTTGAAAACACAAATAGATATAACTTTTCAAAATTCTCGATCTATCCATAATCACTCATTTTCCATTTCTTTTTTTAATTGCATTTGTAAAGAAGTTGTCAGACATTTAGAAAATGAAATCTAAAGTATTGTACATAGTTATAAGATTAATTGCAATTATGACTATTATATTTAATTTCACATGAACGAATAAATAATGAGAAGTTATGAATAGAAATAAAAGCGAAAATAAAGTAAATTTGATAATGATAGATAAGAGCAAAAGAAGAGTAAATTATAGATAAAGAAAATAAACGATGACACAAGTATTCCGACCGAGCAGCCAATAAATTTATTGAAATCAATTGTCGATACAGTGGAAAACAATTTCGCAATTTCTGAGAAGTTACCTTCAAACGAACATGCAAAGAATGTATGTATTCTGTGAAAATTGTTGTGATTCAAGATGATACTTGCATCCGTAAACAAATTTTCTATCTTTCCAAAAAGATATATTCTACATACCTTGCATGCTTGTTGAAAAGAAGTTAAAATTGCTAAGAAAAAAGAGTGCATAATATGCCTGTAAAATTTCGCTTGTCTCTTAACTAAATGCCATTCTCATCTAAGAGATGATTTTTCAAACTCTAAATAAACAGAACATCCTTATAACTGCTTTTCGACATTACAGTTAAATGAAGACTGATGCATTTTTATGTTCATTGTTTCCTGGTTTTTCAAAGTCGTTTGATATTCGATTTGACTGATGTCAAGTACGGTTTTCCGGAATGAAATTCACTAAAAAATTTCCTTCAATCCACGTGTTAATTTAAGGAATCATATTTCGAATGCCATTAATTGGTCCACACAATTAACATGATGCGTACATTACATTTTTATGCTATATTATTTGTAAGTACGTATTTAAAGGCTTGTTCAAATGCGTGTAATTTTATTCAGACTGTTTTTTCAAAATTCTTTCGTTTAAACTAATTTTCTTTATTTCTCTGCATCGCATTTGGCGATGATTTCTGTTATAAATTTCGTTCGGAACATTTTCCAGTTCGACATTTGCACAATAAGTTAAAAGATCCATTAATGCCTGCTGTCAACTACCTTTTCTAACACTGTATCATCTCATCTGCAGCGAACAGCCTATAGCTTTCTCCTTAAAAGTATAATAATTTGATTTATGCTATTTCAATTGTGATAATATCTGAGAACCAGTTATTGCTCTGCATCTGAGTATGCTGAAATTGATTGGGACGAATTTCCCTGCATTGAGTAACAGGTATAAGTCCGCGGGCCGTGTTGCGCTTTGGAAAATTTCGATTTGAATTCTATTGGATGATGTTGCTGGTGTCAATGAGATTCTAAAGTAAGTCAGGAGAGTTGGGTTGGCATGACAGGTTGCATCCCATTCATATTTAAGGTGAATGGGAGTAATATAATATTCAGTATTACAGAAGTAGCCAATAATACCGTCAGATGCGATGATTCTGACCGCACTGTTAACAGATGCGATATATTCGGAATTAAAATCAGAAATGAAATGAAATTTGATAAAAGAAATTGAAAAGTCAGAAAAATATGTGTATAATGTAATAAGACTATTTTTAGGCAGTGAACTAATGGAATCAGTAGAGCTTGTGCTAGAATCGGTTGAAAATGATTATCCAGGTTTAGTACGAGAAGCTCTTGCTGGTTCGTTTCTTCTCTAATACACATACCTTTATTTAGCATATTACAATTTTTTGGCATAACACATAGAGTGTAACGTTTCATCTCTTTATTCATCATTACATGAGATAATGATGTTATTAATATGTCTTTTCTTTTATTTCTTTTTATTTTATATGAAGGTAAGTAATGATATGATGATGATGGTATATTTAGCGAAAGAACCGAACAGCTCATGTTCTGCCTCGCTATCCAGTTGTGGTTATGCTTGGTTAATAGTTGGTCACAATCTGTATGTATGGAAGTATGATGCAGAGGTATTATCGTTTTCTGAGTCATTATATTCATATAATATACAATTAATTTTGGTATTTAAAATTTCGAAATTTTTTCCAGGAAGGCTATGCAGGTGCGCCAGCAGTACTTAATTTGCCACCATCAGGACTTCCCTACAGTGCACAAACTGTATGTGTATACAAAAGACAAGGTTTTTTTTTTTTTCAGTTTGTTTTTCCAGCAAACTCTTGTTTAAAGTATAGATATCAGGCTTTGGTTGAAAGACATGGTTTTATATATTTTCAGGTTTTTCGACATTTGGTATAATTGCCGTCACACCGGAAGGTGTTGTTCGGCATTGGTCTATGCCAGATCGTCAGTTCAGTGATAGTTCAGTTGATTTGGATCGAGAGGTAGTGTTATCATTAACACGGATAAATTTGCATTCATCAGGTTTCGTCATTTATCTTTTAGAATTTTTTTTGGCGGAAATTGATGGATTTTTGAATTAATTATTGATTTACATTAATTTTGGGATTAGTTCTCTGTTAATTTTGGTTTTGCAATTTCTGAAATTGATCCTCACTCCTATGAACAAATTGATCTTCTTCATCTTCAATTAAAAAATAGGCGATAGCGAAAACGGAAATTTGCCATAAGTGAAATAAAATGGAAATATTTGTACATTGTTTAATAAACTCTATAAATTATTTCGAAGGCTCACTGTAAATTTAATGGGTGCGGCGAAAATGACAAATGCTTAGTGAAGAATGATGTAGTTTGATTTCCTACCCTTATTCTCTTTATTTTCAATACATTGGGATTGTCATTAAGATTTTCATTTCCATGTATCTATAAAATAGGATCGTTTTTATAAAACTATAGAATCCATGTAAATTAGTAAATCAGTTCATCAATTAATTATCATGTTTCGAAGTTCGTTTGAAGGATTTTTTTTTTTTTTAATTAAAGGGTATCTTTTTAGATGGAATATACTTTCTTCTGGCGACAACAACATGCTCACTGTTCTTATTGAATATCAATGCGAATATTACTCCCACACCAGGAAAAAGACAGCGGTTGTCTTCCGAAATTACCATAAAAATAATTCATACAAATGCAAGAACTGGGATTAGTGGTAAATTAGCTTCAGCAATATTTGGTGAAGGAAGGCAATCCGGATCAAGGTACTGCTTTTTTGAATTTTCATCTTTCGAACTACAATTTTAACAGTGTTTTTAGATCTCGTTAAAGTGATACGTTTCGTAGTTGTCGAATATATATTTTAATTCGAATACATATCTACGAAATCACAAGCATAAAAAATTGATCTTGCATGATACAATATATAGTATCTTGAACAACCGACGCAAATATCTGCGAAAGTAAAAAAACTTTGGAGGAATTTTAGGTTGATTAAAGCTCTGGTATATGAACAGTCAAGCGGTGAATTGGTGGATTCCAATTTCATCGCATCAAGTAGTTCAAATCCTATTGCTGCTAAAAATATGCATGTACTTGCGGTGACCGAATATCATCTTCATTCTTATTCGATAAGAGATTCTGCAAAGATTTGGAGCTGTGAATTGGCGGAAATGGCTGGCGAGCATTTTGCTTTGGATCTATGGGTATGTGTAATTTAAAATTATTTATGTTTGTGTTGCTTGTAAAGAGTCATGATAATATGTATTTAGAATTTGCATGACATTGAAAAGCACAATCACTGGCTTGAGAAGATTGAAACATGGATACTGGATGTAGTTAACACCAGGAATGGTGCATTGATCTTATTTGCATGTTGCAATAAAGTTATTTCTACGCAGATACACTTTGCTTTTGGTTAGTCCTTAATAATGAGATATTAAGTTCAAACTTAAACGTGAACCGAAAATCTAAAAGATGTGCTTCAGCATATAACTTAGTAACATTTTTGATCAGTCTAAATTAAAATTTAATATTTTCCTGGTAAACTTTTATTCTAAGCGTAAGATAAGCATTGCAAAAAAAACTAAATGGTTTTTTCTAATCTTTTTCTAAATGGTTTTTTAATGGTTTCTTGAAAAAATCTAAATGGTTTTTTCTAATTTTTTTAACAGGATATTGTGTATCCTTATGAAAAAAATAAGATCAAACTTCTTAGCAAAAATATTTTTGCACAAAAATTTCAATGAAACTTTCAGGTTATATATCAGAATATGATGGCTCACATCCTCCTGTAGCTTTAGAATGGTTTTGTATTTTGAAGGCTCTCTCAAACGAGTATAAGGTAAAACAACAGATTTTTAGCATCTAATTTAACACATTGTCATAACAAAAAATGTTTTATTATATAACACGGATATTTTCAATTTTAACATATATATATGAAAGAAACTCTCTTCCATGCAAAGAAACATAACATAAGTGGTTAATTAACTGGTCAAACTATGGTTTCAATAATTGCTCAGGTAGAAAATTCTACTTCATCCTTTCCTTTTTTCTTTTGGAATATATTGGAAGTCCAAATAGCTTTGTTAATATTCTTGGATTATTTTAAAAAGTTTAAATTCGTTATTTTCAAGAGATTTTTATTTTAGCATTAGTAAACTTATTAGAAAATTACAGGCAGGTGAAAAAAAAGCTCTCACAAATATCGCACTGAGATTACCGACCGATTCAGAGCAAGTACTGCGCGACAGGGTAGAAGATGTTTTTTTGGTTACTCAAAAAACTATTTATTCTTTCCGTTTACCTGATCGATTACTCAAAAAAACTCCATTCAAATTGGTGTTATGTGCTATGTATAACGCCACCTTTATTAGTTCTGGTAAATTACACTTTTTTATTTTCTTTTATGTAATTTTCCATTATTTCTGTTATTGAAGCACTTTTTGTATTATGATCCTTTTATTGCTCTTAAAATGTATTATTTTCGGTGATAGAATACTTTGCACCGCTTTCAATTGATCCGTTATCCTGTCCCTCTTTGTAGATATCTTAGGATTCTTTCTACATATCATTACACATATATATATATATATATATAAAGTTCAAATTCAAATACATTTATATGCATAGCACTTAAGTAATCAAAATACATAGTTGATGGCATTTTGTTGAGAAATTCAGTGTTAACATATATGAAATTGATGTCAACTCAGTTTCTAGTGAAGAATCATTACAGCTCGTGATGCTCGATACTGTTATGTTTTCTTGGAAGAAAGTGGTTTGCAACGAGTGAGATTACTTCCTAGGTAATTTCATCTTTCGAAAGGAATTGTTTCATTGTAATCTCTAACATAGGTTATTTATTATTGTAAAGAGCTCTGAAAATGATAAATTGCAGAGGATTTGATCCAAATTTGGCACAAACTATAGCACAAATGAGTAAGATGGAAGTTCACACAGTAAATTCTTCAAGCGCTACAACTGATCGTCGTATACTCGCCATGGCATTTTACCTCTTTTCGAAAGCTGAATTGGTATGTTCACTGGTATAAATGATCGTTTCGATTTTTCTATTGCACTTCTAAATTGATTGGCAAAAATAACTTTTTTAAGTTCATTCATTTGCCTGGCAGATTTGGGATAATGGTATTCCTATTTAATTTGACTAACAAGTCATAATGAAAACAAGATGATTGAATGGTACATGTCGTGGCATTTCATAATATTTGAGATCATGTTCAAATAATGAAAAGTTTTAAGTGACTTACTTCATTGCTTTCGAACTCTAAGTAAATATTTTTATAGCATAAAGCTAGCAGTTTGATACACGAATTTTTGGAAAATCGGCATGCTGGAATTGCACAGATATGTGTAGATTATGCAATTGACTTAGTTGACGATATTCCCAATGATGAGCGTTGGAATGCTGCTGGTTATTCACCCCATTGCAAGTTTCATTTCATTTATTGCTTTTCTCAAACTTTTTAAGTGAAAATTAGATTGTAACTATATTTATTCTTTCAGCAAGGACACTGACTGATCAGATATCCCCTGAAAGTTCCTTTTTATTGGAAGTACACTTGGAAGGACAGAAAAAGAGAGTGTTGGCAATGTTTATTCTTTTCATCAAAACTGTTGGGCTGGAAGATAAAGTATCTTTTTTCCTAAAGTATTTTATCTATTATAATCAATCATCAATTACTTTAGTAACTTTTAGGTGGACCTAACTTCAAAATACAAAAAATTACTGTTTCTGCATTCTTCCTTGTGTATTGTTTCAGTTGAATCGAACTGTTAAAACTCATCTCTGTCAGTCACGTAGCGCACGTTCTCAAATTGTTGAATTAATTGAAAAGATTGATATTGCAATTGCATTGTACAAGTGGAGTCAGGTACTGTATTTAGTGTTTTTTTTCGAAAAATTCAGTTTAAAAAGAAATCATGCTACAAATTTGTACAAAATTTGAAAAAACAATTATATATTTTGTTTTGAATAAATAGATTTGTTTTGTAGCAAAATCGATCGGCAGTTTTCGACGCTGCTGTGAAAAGAGTCTTATCAAAACGGAAAGAAAGCATTGACGGAGAACGAGAATTGCTCACTCGATATGATTACTTCTTTCGAGAAGTAAGTTTTTTTTAAATCTTCGAACACTTAATTTCAGATTTTAATTTTATAATGTTAAACTTAGTTTTTTTTTTTTAATTAAAAATAATAGAATGAGTTCCTTTAGGAAAAAAGTTTTGTTGAATATATATTAATTAGAGAACACCTGTTGATAATAGTTTAACTTATTCAGTGTCTACTTTTGTTTTGTTTCAGGTTTCTCGAGTTCAGGAGCTTTTCAATGGGTTTGTAGAAGAAGAAGAAGATATTATAGGAAATGAAAATGAAGTGCTAGATTATAAGCTGGAAAGTATTAAATATATTGGTGCTGCTTTGATTACTGTAAAAGAAGCAATTGATGAAAATCGCGATGATACTGTTCTCGATATAGAAAATGATTTACGATGGACACAAGAAAAACATATATTGAAGCCATTCATCAAACATGTTGGTGCTCCAGCGAATTTGCATGTTTAAATTTGTTAAAATGTTAATCAACTCTTTATTTGTTTTAGTTGATCATATTATTCAACTATCTCGATCATGTTGGCCGTGATTCTCCGAAATATGCAGCACTATTGAAACAGAGTGTATTTATTGGTGCTTTCGTGATGAATGAACAAACGTTCGATGATCGGCAAAATTCATCAATTTTAGCCAAATTTCTAGAAATTTCTGAACATGCAATTGCCGTGGAATTAGCCAAACGTTTTCAAGTTTGTTGTTTTTTAAAATATGTCTTATATATGATGTATGCACAACATTTATATGATTGGAGCAAGAGGTTGGAAAACAGACAAATAACTCGAAAAAGATACATGGTAAAAATGAATAACATCGCAACCTCTTGCGCTTTACATTTAAAATGATTTATTAGTTTTTTAATTTTGGTATTTTTTAAACTAACTTTTAGTCTAATTTAGAAATTCTGGATTTTTTCAAGGCTTTCGTTTCAAATTATGGGACGATATATTCTTTGTCATAATTCCTTTTATAAAACTTTTCCTATAGGATTACAAGACCATAATACGATTAGCATGCGCTTTACCAGATTTGGAACGAAAAGCTAAAATCGAGGAATATAAGGAGTTCTTCAGTTCTGGCGACTTTTGCAATACGTTATATGAATATTATCTGGAAAATGGTAATTATTCTCTTTTCGAAGAAATAATTCAGTATCACCAATACCAAAAATTCCGAACTTTGTTTTTTTAGGATACATGAGAGATTTGCTGGAAGTGAAAGAGCCAGATGCAGATCTGTTCTTCGCAACACAAACTAATATTGGATGGATGCGTGATCTTGAAAATGGAGATTTTGCCAAGGTTTTTGTTATGACTTATAAATTTCAAGATAAGGATTTCTTTATCGATACTTCTTATTCTGAAAGAATCTTTAGTGGCATATAGCACTACCGAATCTGAGTTATGCTAATTTTTTTGCTAAAGGATCCACTATGTAATAACTTCCATCACTTTAATAGTTTATTAGTGATATATTATCAACACCAAGTATAAAAAACAACTTTGTTCTGTCAGAACTGATGTTTGCTGCATTCACTTGGTAAAAGAAATTCGCAGTGCATGGTAAATTAGATGTATTATGTTATTTTTGTATAGCTTTGATTGCAGGCATGTCACACACTTAAAACACTCTCGAGGAAATCAAACGATGATGTCATATTGAAAAGAGTCAGTTTTTTTTTGACTTGTAAAAATCTATAGTATTCAGAAATTAGTAAAATTCGGTTTTCAAAAAATATTTATGTTGGAAGTTAGTATTTTAGAAATGATGGTGCTTTTTTGCAAATATTCTTTATTTGCTTCCATCTTAAATTTAATGAAATCGATACAGATAAAGCAGAATGTATAAGAATTCTGACGAATTGTAAATGAAATCGCTGATCAAATACTTATAGTTTTATTCCAGCGTTTGCTTTCTTTTGCAAAGCTTTCGGCTCTTTGCGAGGATCAATTGGATAACAGTTTTTTGGAAGGTATCAAATGCGATCTCCGTTTGATCAAGCATCAACAAAAAATTGATTCCAATTTAGAAATGGTAAATAACGAAGCTATTTGGAGAAATTGTCCATTAGTGAAAAGGGTAGTATATTTATTTGAGAATCTTCGTCGATGAAGTGATATCAGCCAAAGCAATAAATTGACCGGTCGCTTGCTGTTACTTCAATTTGGAAAGTTTAGCATTGAATTTTTTCAGAAATTCGATTCATCCAAGCCGGTTTCAAAGATTCGGTCATATAGCGCAGAAGAGATCATAAGAGCACATTTGAATGATGTATCATGCGATGTTGATCGATGTTTTGAGTAAACTCTTCTCTTTAGTTTATTGAAGTTTTATATTATTTTACGGCATAAATTATAATAGACAGAAGCAGTTGTAGTGATACCTCTATTTAAGTCATAATTGTATAATAAGCTGCTTAAAATGAGTACAAAGTGATGCACTTCAATATTTATCTTGAGATATATTTACATTTATCCTTAGAAATTTCGCTATTTTAAAAACACTTGTAGTATTTTACAGAAAAGCATCCTCATTCAATAAAGTTATCAGAATATTTTCAAACCACTCAAGCCTGTATTATGCAAATCTTTACCGGTTTTTGTTTTTCAATTTAAAATAATTGCACATTTGCATTCAGTGCACTACTTACTCTGTCAACACTGATGGACGAAGAGACATCAAATCAAACGGTGGAGCTAACACGTTCTTTACAAACAAAAATATGGATAGCTGCTGTAAGGGCCAACAACGATTATTGGAAAAAAGTGACACAAAGTGATGATTCAAAGTGTTCGACTGTTTACGGCGAATTGCTGGATAGGATTGTGGATGGTATGTATCTTTTGAGTAATGATTATTATTTATGGGAAATTTTCCCGTTTTCTAAATTCTTATCCATTAACTCGTACCATCACCAAAAAAAAAAGAAAAAAAAAGCTACATCTCAATACTTTAAATTCGTATTTTCCATTGCTTTGAAAGTCCTTAATAGCATTCATTTTTCAGCTAATTTATCAAATGAGCGAAAATTAGAATTAATACCTGATGCGAAAGAATTGGCTGAATGCTTGACAGAATTCACTCACAACAAATTATTTGGTATTTTACTTCGGACCAGTGAAGAAGCTGCTAGAAGAAATATTTCAAGTAGGGAGAGCACAAAGGTCGTCTGATGAGATAAATTACATTTCCAGATTACATTAAAGTTAATTTTGTGATTAATATGTACATGTCATTTTTTCGCATGATTTACTCAGGATTTTTAAGGATTAAAATATGGTGTAGAAAGGAATAGTGATTGAATGCAAAAATCATAGAGTACAATAAGAAAATCATGTTCGTAGCCTATGATCAAAAGTGAATGGAATATGGAAGGAATTATTATCTGTAATTTGTGAAATCGTTTAATTTTTGAAAATTTTGGGATTACTTTTTTGGGAAGCAGATTTAATTGAGACTTGAACCTGACAGCACTTTATCCTTTCGGATTGTTTCTGTTACACGAGCTTATGTTCAGTCCCGATATTTTGCTTCTTCCTGAGATCTCTTATTTTCTTTATCTTCTTAAAATTATTAGCCAATAATTTCACAAAATTTTCAAAATTTTTTCAAAGCAGCTCATTTTTGAAAAATGATCAATTATAATATTATGATGATAAAAATACTTTTCACATGGGAAAATTGAAATCCTTGATTTCAAATACTCAGGCTTTTCTACATGTTTTTTTCTCTTTTCGAAATAAAAGTTGCTGATAAATTCTATGTAAAACATCGATGCAGTTTTAATGAATTTTATCAAATTTAAAGTGCTAATTTTTTTGATATTTTGCACCTTTCTATATTTTATTTTTTAATAAAATATAAGGGAAGGATGCACTGAAAGTTAATGCATGAATATTGAGAAAAAATGATGTAAACTGCTCAAATTACATTTGGGAATGAACCTATTAATTCCTTGTTCGGAATTTTCAGACATAAATGATCATCGCATCTTCATCAAATACAACCGGCATCTGATTAGAAATTTATACATGAAATAGTGAGATGAAGGTAGTGATCCAGAAAGAAAAAGACTCCGAGAATACTGCAATCAGTTATTTTATATAGGGGCGATAGACTGATGGTAGTAGGTAAATCCGTGTTTCGGGATGTTCATCATCGTTATAACTAGACAAATAAATGGTTCAGACTGATTTCTTCATTTGTTGGAATCATAAAAGTTATAAGAATCGAAAAAGACCGTGTAATTTAGATGTATCAGAAGTATAAAATATTAAACTAGACTTATTCCAACAAAGAGTAATCGCGCAGAACTTTGCAAGACAGTATTCTTGATTCATCCAAAAACCTTATCAATAACCGTTTTATTCGAACCGATTGGATTTAATTTTCTTCAGAAATCATGTTTTTAAACGAAAAAAATAAAATATGACAGAATTTGGTTGTTATACTCAAACATCCAACCCTGTATCCCTGACAACCTTTGGTATCATATTCTCAATTTAACATAAGGTTAAATATTTTTTATGAAGTCCAAGATTTCTAAAATATTTCTTGATATATCAAAATATATGTATTTTTCTTTGTATCAAATGAATTTAGTTTTGCACAAATCTATCAATAATTTCGGAGAAAGAGTAATATTGTTTAAAGTAATCATTTCGCATTTCAATCTTTACAAAAATTGAAATTTAAAAAATTGGATTTGTAGGAATACTAGGAATTAATTAAGTAAATTAAGAGTAGTGCACCAGCTTTTGCCGCGTTTTCCGGCAAATTTCTCCATATTAATATGACTAGTAGATTCAATAGAAGTGAAATTAGTCCTGCAATAGTTAATTGATCTTTGAATCCTTCATTTCATTCAATTTCAAATCTGCTTACAATCATTAAATTCATCAGTAATTAAGCACATAATTAATGATTATGGATTTAAAGAGATAATCAACTGTAGACGTCTTTCTATGTGTTTTTTATGGACAGTTGCGCCAAAATGGGCAAGCATTCTTTATAAAATAAGCTGATAATACTTGTAGGATGAATGTTAATTTAATGTAACAATATTAATGCAAAGTTAAATTAGTACTATGAAATTTCTCATTTTTCATGGAATGATTTAAACAGTTAATTGCACTGAGAGGCTTTCTGATCCATGAATGAAAGTGAGGAGAAAAAAATGAAGTGAAATGAATTGATTTATAAGATCATGCATCATACATAAGCCATCAGTTATGTAAATGTTATGACATCAATCTTGACTAATTATAATGACCTCACTAATTAATTAATAAATGTAAATTCCAGAAATCATTTGTATTAGCATCTCATACTACAAAAGAAGAAAGCGGAGATTATTCAAAGCTAAGCTATTCTGAATCAAAATCACGATTTTCTTAACAAAGCATAAATAGTTTTTTGGAGGTAAGCTTACAAAAGTGGCCAAAATTGATGAAATTCTGAATCCATTTAAATTAGAAATATTTCTACCAAATCGAATAGTTCATACCTAAAAATGGCTCCTTCTGCTATGGAATTTGCAATGCTTGATAGATTTATTCAAAATTTCTCTCGACAATATGATAACTTCTCTCCTGCTGAGCTTTTTTTTTAAATGAAGTTCTCAATTACTATCAACTTCTTTTCAAATATATCAATCAATTCACCGCTAATAACTGAATTAAATGCAGCAATAAGCTATTCCGTCTAATTGACTGTCTTTTAATTAAGTTATCGATGATTCGATTGGAATGGAAATTGAAAAATCATTAATTTGAATAACGATAAATTAGTATGGCATTTCTAAGGGAAATGTATGCTTCATGTTTAATGAACCAAGAAGAGCTGATAATTGATTATAACAGAGTCAATATATTAATTCGTATAATATACTAATGGATAATTGATTAGACAAGAAGAAGGGTTCGTTTTTCTGAAACAAGTAGGACCAGATAGGCTCTCCAGCTCTCCTCAACTTTTTCTTTCCCTTATTTAATTACACTTTCTTTTTTCTCTCTAAAATCAAGTTCGATAAATAGAATGACGAGGAAGTTTCAGTTAATTTCCAAATTTATCGAAAATCATCTTTCCATCTTTCCATGCTAACTAAATGTAATTGAATTGAGATTTAACCTCGATAATGATATGCAATAATCCAATTAATTAACCTTTGCATGTTGTTTATATAGTAACTTGAAAAGATATATCATGTTAAAAATACTTCTGTTATACAAGCAATTGAATGAGATAGGCAGATCGTTTGTAATTATCCATGAAAGTAGAATAAATATTTAAATTACCCTGCAATTAATTAGAAAGTTGACAAGTTCCAAATACTTGGAAATATAATTCTATTTTTACATATTCTTCATTACTGTTCAGAAATAAATCAGTTTTGTTAAGGAATCTAAACTGATTTAATCTTCCTTCATCAGATGAAACTAGAGATATTCTTTTCGAGAAACCAGAATAGTTCAATTATAAAAAGTAATTTCGGAAAAGATATCTCCATTTAGCCTATTAAATCAAAAGATACATTTTGTAGCTTTCATGATCTTTAGCAGTCTTCTGTTTTTAAACTAACACTTCATCTTGCTATTTTTATTATTGCATTTCTAAAAAGCAAATACAGATATCAAGTGTGTCATTAGCAATTGATTAATTGGCAAAAAAGAAGGGTAAAAAGGTCAGGTAACTATTCTTACTTCTAATCAATACCCAACAATATTTTCTAGAAGTTATTTTAATACAAAAAAAAGTCAATATGTACATTTTACTACCACACAACCTTTAAATCATAATATTAGAAAAAAAAAACATGGTAAGGCTTTTATCTTGAAGTATGAGATTTATTATGTTTACAAGAAATTAAAAATGAATCAATGATCTGAATGAATGAGATATTTTCTGATATTTAATTTTAAAATTTCAAACCATTTGGTGAAAATATGAGTATTTTTAAAAGAATACACAAAAAAAAATTTTTTTCGAAGGAACTGTTATTTTTCTTATAACTTTCAAATGTGTTTTTTTTTTTCCTACAGTCTAAAAAAATCTCTCTTCATATTTTCATTATTCTGAACTGAAGTAATTATTGTATATTGAAAAAATGGCATTTTTTTTTCAAAATTTTAAATTTGATTAAGCCGGTTAGAACAATATCGAAAATAAATCATCAATTCAATGCGGGAAAGCTAAAATTTTTCAACAAAAATACTTCGATTTCTTTCTTTTAATTACCATTTAATTAACTTAAAAATTGCATTGAATGCATTGAATGAATTTAATTAACAGAATGATTGCATTCCATATTTTCAGATATACTGTAGAAGCTGCAAATTAAATTCCTGTAGAGCGATCAGGAGCTGTTGGGTAGTGGGACGATCTCGATAATCAAGTTGCCAACAACAATACATAAGTTCATATCTGCAAATATCTAGAATATCCACTGAAATGAACTTTGACATTAACCTATTCCATACATTTACATTAACTTAAAAAAGAATGGATTTAATCTTAAATTTCAATAAAGAAAAACGCACTAATTCAGATCATCCATCTTAACATATGATTATTTCAACTGCAGAAATATATATCTGCGTTGCGAATCAGTAATAGCAGAAAAATGATAATTTGATGAAAATTTAAAATTGCTTAGAGAATTTCAAATTCAGACACATCAAAATTTGATTCGGCTCAATTAATACTTAATTATAATTTATTTACGAAGATTCATCAACTATCGCAAAATAAGGAGGCTATAGAGAAGAAAGAGTAAGTTTTTACGGATGATTTCTCGCATAACGCATATATTATCGAATATCATTGAACCCAATGATTTGTAAAAAACTGATATATGCATGCAAAAATTCGTAAATTAAATAAATTTTTTTTGGGAAATATGAAAATGTTGTAATTAAAAACTTGAGATTGTTGTATTCATTGAGTAATGATTTAAATCTCGTCATTCAATATGAATTTTTAAAATATTATAAGATGAAAGGCGTTCAATGAAGAAGTCATCTGCAAACAAATAAAACTTCGTAAAAGTTAAGCTAAGCAAATCAGTTCAGTAATTTATCGTGTAAAATAATTATTAATCGAATATTACTTGCTTATATTATTAATGAGATCGAGGAGACAGTTTTAATCATTAATGAGATCGAAGAGTAATAGTTTAAAACTGTGATAGTGCTATTACTAAAAATTAGCAACTTTTGCTTTCATTTGATTTCTCACTATATTGGAAAATTTGAAATTGATGAAATTTCAAAAACTCAACAATTTGAATACACAAACATTAAAAAGAAAGGGATGAAAAATCCTTTTTCAAAATGAAAAAATTACAGTTTATCTGGGCAATTGTATGGTTGAGATAAGCGTTTGCCACGTTCCAGAATCGTGGTCATTTCATCGGGATCAATGTCCAGATAAGGTTGCTGGCTACAAGTCAATAATTCCCAGAGTGTTACACCGAATGACCACTGGAATTAAAGGTAAAAAAGATTTCAAACTTTTTTCCTATTTTTCTTTCTCCTTATGAATTCGCACGAAAAGTTCCTCAACTGAAATTTTCAAAATATATTTCACTGCTCATCTTTCTAATTCACTGGTTTTTGCCATTCGATTACAAAAAAAAAAAAAAAAAAGGAAAGTTGTTTGTTACTTACTGATAAATATGATTATACTAACCACATCTGTAGAACTATTGAACGAATTACAAACTAATGATTCATGCGCCATCCATTTCATCGGTCTATTCTCATTATCACCCAGACAATGATAATCATTTGGGAAGAAATCTTTACTTAAGGCGGAATCACAAATCTGTACAAATAGATTGTCATGATCACGATCACGAATTTTAGATACCAGACAATTCCTGCAAATCGATCATCTAATAATAGTATGTTAATTACAATGTAAAATTAATTACTCATTTTCTAATTATTAAATGAAGATAGAGATGACCTGTCTAGTTTTTCAAAGAATTTTCATAATCGAAAAATTTTCATAACTGAGTTGTCGATTTATTCTTCAAATAAACTGTAGATCTATCGAAATCTAACTTTCAATTTTGATCCTCAGATGTCATTAGCTTGCTATTTTTAATTTGTCATGAAATTTACTGCTAGTGTAACTTAATTTATCATAATCACGAAATGCAAAATCATTTGAAGATATTATTCCTTGAATTGACAATCGATGCTTCATCAGATATGTAATCGCAACTTAATGATTGATAATTCGAGAGTGCATAATTCAGTTCTTATTCGAAATTGCAATTAATTTAGGTTCAAATGATTGGATGAGTACTGAGGTGAATAATGATTAGCCAAAGCTCGTAGAAAGTCAAGTAAGTAATCATTTGCAACATTTTACATTAAAGCAAAAGCCTTTTTCATTTTGATGATAAAATTAATAAATTAAAGGAAAGAAAGAAAAGTAAATAGGTCATAGGTCATTTGCACGCACCTGGTTGCAATATCTTTATGGATAACGCCGAATTTATGTAAATGTATCACTGCATTCAATATCTGCAACGCCATCGAAACGAGCTCATGCGCACGAAGCGTTTGTATTCCGTTTTCATATGCTAAATATTGATACGATTTTGTTATAAAAAAAAATATTTTAGTGCTATCAATCTTATGGAATGCTATCTTTTATCAAATAACAAACGGAAAGTAATGGAGGAAAATGCTCAATTAGATATAGGAAATAATGATCATGAAATTAATCAGTGGAAAATGATCAAATTAACATTTATTTTGACGGCAATTTTTGCGAAAGATTTAAAAATGAATTATACAGGATGTCCAGAAAGGATCTTTGCAGTGTCTTAATGAATAAATAATTCTAAAAATGCTATTTTATGAAATATGTTCATCAAAAATAAGAAATCGCAATAATAGATCAATTAAGAAGTAAGCTATAAAAAATTATAATATGATAAATTAGGAAAATAAATTGAAGAAAAAATAAAACTTGGAAAAAATGAAAGTTTTTTTCTTTGAAAGAAATCCGAAAAAACATAAAATATGAAATTTTACTCGGATTTTTAAACTGAGCATTTGTTTGACCATTTCGACAGCTAATGAGAAACTTTTTCAAATTTCCGAAGCCATTATGAGAATAACATACAAGTGGGAAGTCGATCATTTTCTGCTCCGGATCATTTAAACAATCACTTGATGTTATTGCGGTTACCTAAAAACTTTCTGTTCCGCAATTTCAAAAATTACGAAATCATTCGCATTCTGGCAAATAAACAAAATAAACGAAAATAATTTTCAAATAGCTTTTGCGGTACCACAGCTCTTTAGGTAATATTAACAGTGATGATAGTAATAATAATATTGATAGCAGCATAATCTTTTAATGAACTTTTTGTTTTTGCAATTTTCGTTTTCATTGCCTGATTATTTGTAATCGTAATAATTAATAATTTGGTGTATAATTCATTACTTTGTTTTGCATAGTGATTTTAAATAAAAATATTGATTGCCAAAACTGATAAGTGAAAATATACAAAAATATTCCATATTTATCTCTCTATCTTGTTACCTAAATATAGATTTTATGAGGTTAGAATAATCGCAATCGAACTAGGAGAATGACACGCAAGACAGCGGATCAAACGTACTTGCGCTAGATTCTCGTGTGGTTCCACATGGAAGAATGCTAGTGCTTCTTCCAGGAATTTTCTGAGATATCTTTGATCAGCTGTGAGTTTCAGTGTCTTCACAATTACCCGTTTTTCGAAACATGCATTATCTTCTTCATTATCCAAATTACCGATAGGACTTCCCATATTTCTTTTCCAAATGGCCCATTTCATTTCACCGAAGGTACCTTCAAGCTTCTCTAGCGAAAGAATCTTAAAAAAAAAAAGAAATTTTAGAAAAACTTCAAAAACGTGAAGAAAAGAACTAGTAGGATAAGAACTTAGAATAAGAACAACAAAACTGATTATGAAAATGATCTTGGAACGAAAATCCGCCTTAAATTTAAGCAAAAATTTTTTCTAAAATGGAAATTTAGAATCATTAAATGAATCGGTATAAAGTCTATCGGTGAATCTGAAGATCTTCAGCAATATTTTTACTTCTTACTTGAAAAAGATTTCGATCGGCATGCAGTTCGTTTAATGCTTTCTTCATATTAATAACTTGTGGCTTTTCATAAATTATCATCGGAACAATGCCAGATCTGAAGGCATAGGAGGACGAGCATGGATCGATGGAATCGGCGTAACTCGTGGCTGAAAGATATCAAAAAAATGCCAATTATTGATAACGATAATGATTGTTTTGTCGACAATAATACTGATTGCAATAATAGCGATAATAATAGTTGCAATTACTGAAATTTAATGCTAAAAAACTACAAAAATACCTTTCGCAACATTTTTCGACATTAAAGGATATGTTGCAGATAAATCAGCTGATGTTTTCTCCATTTTAGTCTGAGATTTTCTGAAAATTACGAAATCTTTTCATTTAAGAAGTAACTATTATTTTGTTTTTATTTAAAATTTGCAATAATAATATTTTATTTTTTCATAAATATTAGATTCAAATTAAGCAATTACTTATTTACCTAGTAAAACTGTTTGTTTATCTAATTATTTAATAGTCTAACTATTTGTTGATTGAATCCATTTAAATAGAAATGTAAATCTTCGTTGTTAGCGATTTTAAATCTCTGAAAGTTCTTCACCGATTGCTTTGAAATTTTGAAAAAGCGCGTGTTTTTATATGGATATACCTACTGTTTTCCTTTACCTATCACACCTATGACAGACAAAAGTATTGAGCAGATTGAATTTTTTGACCTATTTTCTGCATTCACCGAAAGCCGACCACAGGAAAGCGTGGCTGGCCCCTTTCGCTAGCTAGATCGGCCATGAGAAGAATAATAAATGAAATTTATCTGTCTAAAGAACTTCATTAAAATACTTAATAAAATACTTGTTTATTCAGTTTATTAGTTTCCATGGAGTCGTAACAAATAAACCAGCTGTGAAAATTGGATAAAAAGGTATTTTAGGTAAACTACTTAAAAGAATTAAAGCTATTTACGGAATCCAAAGTTGGAGAGGTTCAACAGCAGAAGGAACTGATTTTCTAATCGAACGATAATAAACAAAGATAAGAAGAGCAATAAGCAAAACAATTGCACCAACAAATCCGATTATCGAGTAGAATACATTCTCCGCCGACATTAGTACCACTGCAATACAATTATAATTTTAAAATTGTTGAATAACAGCAAATCAGCATCAAAATATCAGAGCTACTTCATAGAATGACACATGGTAAATTTCTATGTGAATATCTCGAAAAAAAGCTCTAAAAAATACTAAATAAAGGACTTGTTAGATTGCAATAAATGACAAATTATTTGAAATTTTTGAACTTAGATTATTCATGTATAAATTTAATGAAGATAAGGATCAAAGCAATCAAAGGAATTTTAAGATGGTTGAAAAGAAATGAAAGATCAAAGAAAGAAAGATTAAATGATTGCTTTCGTAATTTCATCAAACGAATTTAAGATAATAAAGAAATATGATGATCATTTAAATAGGATAGCAATAAAAAATTACACTTATTGATTCAAACTTAAATCATCAACTTTGATCTTGAACAGTGTATTAAAATTAGTTGATAATGATCTTCCTTTGGATGATAGCAAATTTCGTGATATTTGGCCAAGATTATTTGTTACTAATCATTTGGCGCCAGAAAAAATACTATCTTATGTTAATAATAGGCTGCGGTAATGAAATTACATATTTTACGATGCAAAAAGTTACCGTGTACTCTGGCGCTGTCCATTTCGCTTTCTAATTCATCACTGTTACCAATATTACCTGCAGAATCAAAATAATAATATTTTTTACATTATATTGCAGAATTCTAGAATCATTTATGTGTAAAAATTTTTCTAGAAAATATTTCAGAATTTAAACCTATAAATATATATGGATAAAAAAAAAGCCATAATAAATTGAATATTTGAAATCATTCAAAGATTAATTACATCACTGGAAAAGGATTTGTTTTAGAATTAGTTTGAAAGTCCGATTTTAAATGATATTAAAACATCATGAAGGTGAATGAAAGGCTAATAATGGCCGATGATAGATTAAAACAAATGGCGTACATACGTACCATCTACCCATTTTGGCGTAAGTCAAAGACAGAAGTAATATAATGTTTTTTATGACTTCCATTTTCTTTCTTTATTACATTGCCTGATATTTCTTGAAAATTCAAAAAAAAAAAAAAAAAAAAAATTTCAAATTCTAACAAATTTCCTCATGGTAATTAGTGATATTATAAAAGCCTCCAATAGATGCTTTTTTCATTAACAATTTAGACTGATAACAATCTCACATTTATCAAATATAAATTCCATTTCTCTCGAAGGTAGTATTATCTGAAGATTTCTTTCAGAATATGAAATTTGGAACAATTGAAACGACCACAATATGTCAGCAAAATCTAATTTAGCATTGAAATTCAAACAATTAAGGCAAGTTACTGGACTGAAATTTGAAGAATTGAGACAAACTATCGATTGAATTAAACAATTAAGGCAAGCTACTGAACTGAAATTCAATTAAGACAAACTTCACGAATCATCTATAATATTTTATATAAGTCTATGTTGTCCTGATATTGAAATGTGGCCTAGAAACCAATGAAATCATCTCATAATACAACAATTTCCTGATGAAGATCAACAGATCATTTCACTTTCGATATTATCTCTTCACAATCAATCTTAATCATTGCTTTTGTTCATTAATTCCAATAATAATGAATCAATAGCCAAAAGATTTATTTATAATGAGTCTTTCTAAGACTTATTTTGAGAGGTGTTATCTAAATACTTAAAAAAAAAAAAAAAAAGAAAAAACTAAACGATTTTGCATTCAATTGGTACTTACCTGTTTTGCTGAAAACTAACTAAATATGTCTAAACTTCAACTAATGAGGAGTATTTTATAGTTTCTAGAAGAAGCTGAATTCTATTGATCAAGAAAAAATAACCAAAAAATCAAAAACTAACCATAATTAAAAAGGCCTAATGGATCCATGCTAGATGATCTTTGAGGGAGTTCGGCTGATACAAAGGAGCTTTAAAAGCTGCCTTCTAGAAGTGGCAACATGATTTCTCAGGGAAAAAAAAGTGAATTACCGAGGGAGGAGTGATTCGAAAACGATCATTTTACTAAGAAATAAAAGAATAGAAGAAGAAGGAAAGCGGAGAAGAAAATTGTTATCATAGTATGAGGAAAAATGAACTGATCCTCGAGTAATACAAAAAGAAAGTAATTTTATTTTTTTTTTTTTTTAAGAAGTGAAATAAAGAGATTCTATCTTATCCATTTGCCCTTCTTCAACATAATATAATTTTTTACCTCTCCTGAACAGAGAGAGCTAAAAGTTTTCTCAGATGAGACAATAAAATGTTTTGAAGCGGCAATTATAAAAGGCTTTTTTAGCAAAAGTTCATCGCTAACCGTCGCTCGAATTTCGCTTTCAACTAAACATATTTATGATACTTAACACTAAACTATCTTATATGAATGTGCAAAATTCAATTTTTTTCTCTCTTTGTTTTCTTTTTTTCGCATTTAGATGGAAAATAATTATTCTGTTCCCGAAAAACACTTCAGTCAATAATACTAAATATTAAAATATATTAAATAATATTAAATAGTAATTTTTGTTGATCGAAAAGCAAGCAAATATTTGCAACAACAAGTTGTCGTCATTTCTTTGTTTATTCGCAGATGGTAAAATTTTTTAAAAATGTAATAAAACGAATTCAATTTATGGCATTTTTAAATGTTGTAAAATGATACAGTGTAATATGCAATTGCAATAAATGAAGTAAAAGTTAGTGAACGTGACCTCAATTTTTTCGAAATAAGTGAAATAGAACGTGACCTCACTTCCTTTTTATGATTTTTCAATTTCAACTAAAAATCTCTCTCTCCATCTTTCCACAGAGTATTATTGAATAAAAAATTTCCATCTAATTATTGTTTAAATGCATTTATCGCTCGATCAGCCTTTCTGCGCATCTTTAAAGCACTTCAAATAAATAAACCCATTAAAATTGGACACTTCTCTTCCCCTTCCTTCATTTCAACTATCATAGTTGTTACAGGTCGTAGAATCTGCCTTTGTTCACAACCAAGCAATTAACATTGATTGATAATGGCTTCCGATTCAACGAAAATACTACTTGACAATTTTTCTGCTATTTATTTGAATGATCATATTTATTTTCTACCTATTACATAGTTTTAGTCTTAATAAAATGACGTAAATGAGAGATTTTTGAAAAATTCAACAAACTCAAAAATTTCTCAGATTGAAAAAGCTCAGTCTATTTGATCCTTTTGTTTCTTAGAAAAAGATTGATTACATTTTAGTTGTGTAGATTTTTTGATTTTCATCAAATGTTAATTTTCAATTTATTCTTGACTCTTGCAGCAACATTTATATTCCAGTAAGATTTTACGTATCTCATTAAAAGTAACTTTTCCCATGACTTATTCATTTCCTTTCACAAATTCCTATCTTCTTCCCTAATTACTTAAATTATCTCAAATTTATTACCAAAATTTCTACCTAGCAATTCTTCCGGATTTTGCACAGAAGGTCTCACCATAAATCAATTAAGATTTCATTCAACCACATCATAATTTCAAATCATTTTATATTTATCGTATTTATTCCTTTGAAAAATCTTCTGCGAGTACCATTCGGTAAATATTTAGTTATTCTTTCTTTGCTAAGTCTTTTTACCTATTTAACTTCACAGTAATGGCTTGAAAAGTAGTATGAGCCGCATTTCTTAAATTAATGTTCTCCTATGTATTACAGTAAGCTACAGTTAAGCTCAGTTTAAGGAAAAAATAATCCTTCTTCAAGTGTATGGCTGCAGTTCAACATATTATAATTCACGTTTTCATCGCTCAATTAATCTCTGAATGACTTCTTCGAATGTATCTGCGTAGATGATTACAATTTTAATCGTAGAATGATTACAGTAACAATCGTAAATTATAGCAGCAATTTATGTAGATGATTACAGTAGTATCATTAATTTTCATTTTTGGACAACAAACTACTGTAATAATAAATTTTATTTAAGCTCTTAAATCAGTTTATGAAACATAAATTAAGTAAAAAAAATTATTGCTAAAATGAAATGAAATGAATTAGTTTAGAATTACTACTTCGAATTTTTACACATACCGTAAGTACGACGTAACTCTGGAGCCACACAAAGTTTTTCCTGTTTTAACGAAACTTTTGTTTGATTCGTAGTCGAAGGCCAGTCGAACTTAAGATTAACCTGAATGTCGAATTTGCCAGTCTTGATTCCTGTACATCGGTATTTAATCTTGAATGCTGTAATGATTCTTGTGTTTAATCATTTAGCTAATACTGTAAAAAATGTTAAAATCAAAATTTCCAAAATCTGAAATACGGACAGTGTCTAAAAAAATAGTAGGAGTCAAGAAAATTTCTGCAGACCTAAACTGTGAAGCAATATTTCCATTAATAATCACTTATTAAAAGTGATTCGAATGGTTTAGATAATTAGTCAAAACTGCACTTCGGTAATTTAGAAATTAAGAGAAAAGGAAGAAGTTTTGTAAGAAATAAAACTTTATAGCTGACCCGATTAAAGTATTTCAGCAAGGTTTCAAGTTTGAAACTCGAAATGAAACTAACTTTCCGTTTTTAATGGAACTTTTCCATTGGAAGGTATTTGAAGCAATGGCAGCACAACATTATCATGTGATATTGCCCGAATTGTATAATGTACCTGTAAGAGAGAAAGTTTTATAACAATTGAAACGAAGGATAATAAAAATTATTAATTTTCCATTTTAAGGAAAAAAAGAACTACCAAAATAGCTAATAGACAATTCCGATGGTATCGGACTTAAGGAAAATTCAAGCGGAAAATAAAATTATTCTTCAAATGAATTAAAAAGCCAAAATTTTAAATGTAAATGTCTCAAGTGTATTGGTCGAAAAGACCTAACTACTTATCACAAAACACAATTGCTATATATCAGTCCCCATCAATTATCAATTTCAGAATAAACCACTAATTATTAACTTTTACATAATTAAAACAAGATTAACCGGTCGATCTAAGACTTTTGTATTCCAGGAGAATTGTACATAAGTGATGTTAGTATTAATTCGATAAGGAAATTTGACGGAATACAAATTGACAATACCGTTTTCAATATAATTCAGCTGCACATCCAAGCCTATAATCCAATTTTATTTTTCAAAGTATACAAATTTCAATCTTGAGAAAAATTTCATTCAAAGTAGTCAACAAAGGAATAAAATAAGTAAATAATAAAATTTGTGGTAAAAAAACATAAAAATGAGTAAACAAAAAAAAAAGAAAGCACATAAATGACAGAGTAACTGAGAAAAACTTCTTCAAAACTTTGTTCTTACCTAAAGTTCGATTCATTTCAGCTCTATCAATGAATAAATTGATCACAGAATGTACGAAATGATTGAAAAATAATAATTGTAAAATGATAAATATCACTATTAGTGTCTCCTTCATTTGATATTCTTTTCAAACACTTCGGTCCAGTGGCTTTCAGCCCAATGGCCCATTAGAATTCTTCTCAACATTAATTTCTCTCTAAAAATACTTTTGAAAATTAAAAAAGAACAAATTTTAAGTAAAATCAGATGTAGCGATAATTTCAAAACCTATAATAACGTTAATTGCCATTATCCGAAGAAATTACAGTTAAAAAGTTGAATAAATGAGGAGCAAATGCTTTTATTAACACATTGCAAACTAGGAGAACCTTTATAGGACAGGTGTATAGCAAGCCAAAAATTCTGTTGCTGGCCAACTAAAATTAGAAGATCTAAGGTGTTACGGAACAGGTATGTGGCAAGCCAAGGATTCTATTGTTGGCCAACTAAGGTTAGAAGATCTGAGGTATCATTGATTATGATAATCTCAAAGTTCCAGTTGTAGTATTTTACAAATCTTCTGCCATTAAAAATGAGTCTGCTTAAAAGTTGGAAGAGTATTTTTTATTCAAGAATTAGTCCAAAAAGGATAAGAAAGAAAAAGAAATAAAGAAAAAGTGGAAAATTACTATTACTACATTAGATTTCATTAGCATAGCAATTTCGATTTCGTAATTTTGCAAATATTAAAACTTAAGTTATAAAACTTTTTAATAATCAAACAACAGTTGTTTTACAAATTTTACTTTTAACTTTATCATTTACTTTATTTTATTTCTATTGCTATTTTAAAATGATTACAGTTATTATTAAGCGTATTTTCATTATTATTGAGAATCTAAGATTAAATTCAGCATTAAAAGTAATTAGAGAAAAAAATCATCTTTTATTTCAATGCTATTTTGGAATATAAGAAACTGCTAATTAATGGCAATAATTTGGCAAATTTTAGAAGGCCAAAAAGAATAATCACATTGTGCTACATACCTTCTGAATTGATTGATAAATGCAATCATGATTTTTTTTATTTATTTTTTTTTGGAGTGATATTAGTTATATTCATATAATCACCTGGAAAATGATCATATAGTTTTGATAACCAATCTTGGAATAAAAGCATATTTTTCGCAATTAATCGCAACCATTCTTTAATTAGAAATAATGTATTTTGGCAGTTATAATTTTGAAAAATTAACACTTATAGTTTAAATTCAGTATTCAATATTACATCATGGTCTGTTAATTTTTCCAATCATTCAGCTGTCTTTGAATTTGCAAATTTTAGTAGAAAAACATATTTGGCAATCATAAACTAATTTAATAATTAATTCTACCTTCTGATCCATTCATTATCACAGAAAGAACGATTATCAGCTGCTACTCTCAAATTGAGCTCTTATCAGTATTGATGATTTGATTATTTGATTTAATTGAATTATTAGTTGAATATGTCTATAATATACATTACAGGATAGTTTTTTAATCGATTACTCCTGAAATTTTTAAAGTATACATAAAGGAGAAATGAAAATTCATCCCCTTTAGTCATAGACGTTAGAAACAAAATTGCGCGAATATCGAAATCGATTCAAGGCACAATCTCAAATTTCATAGTATTTAATTAAAATAGAGCAGGAAGAAGAATGGAAAAAAAGAGCAATAAAGAAAATATTCATAGAAGCAATTTAAATAATTGAAATTTGAACATATTGAAATAAAGCAATTTTAAAATGAGAAAAGAGGAGGGACGTGGTAAAAGGCATCCCGCAGTGAAAGAATCTTCTCAAATCAAGTTTACATCGTATATTCAATTTTTTTTTTCTTTTTAAATTTCATTAATATCAATCAATTTTGAATTTATGCAAAGATAATTCCAAACATCGCCTGAAATAATGCAACAAATAATTTAAGAAATGAGTAAATTCGCAACATGAAGAAATGCAATTTCAAAAAAAAAAAAACGATTGAATTCGTAATGGATGTAATAAAATTGAGTTGAACCGAATCGAACTGAATTGAAATTTCAAATTGAATCAAGAATTAAAAAAGTATTTCAATATGTAAGATTTATCACTATAGTAAAAAAAAAGTTTAATTATCAACTGAAGTTTCAATCTCTGGAAGAGAAAAAGAGAGAAATGAAGGTGAGAAAAGATGATATATTTATTGGCATAAAATTAACAATATTTTTGAGATTTAATTTTTTTAAATTTTGAAGAAAGTAATTAAGGAGCAAAGAACATCGGTAGATAAGAAGCAACAAATATTAATAATTAAGAAGCGAAGGATTTAGTCTAATTGCAATTTTCGCGCTAAAATTAATTAGTATGTTAATTGAATTCAAATCTCAAATGTTTATAAGATTAAAACAATTAAAATTTGTATTTTTTTTTTTGTTTAAAAAAAAACTGATCAAAATTTTCCTTTGCATAGACAATTCATGTTTTTGTCAAGATAGCAGAGCGAATAGCAATTCTATCCATATTTCTAGCATACTGAAGATTGATTGATTTTCCTGAGATAATTAGCATTATAATCTCATTAAGATGACAACACTTATCCTATAACTTTTTCAAAAAAAGCATTTTATCAGCTTATTGTTAAGTTGAAATAAATATTCCTCCTAGTACTGATAAAATTGAAAATAAGAATTGTAGCTGATGATCGCCATTATTATGATAAATTGGTCACAAAATAAAATGAATTAATTAAATATCACATTAGCATATAAAAACACATAGCCTAATTAATTTAATATCATTGAAAAAATACGTTATGATTAATGGGTTACTTATTCCAAAATATGAAAATTTTAAAATGTTTCGATAAAAAAAGAATCGTTTTGAAAATTTTGATTTTGACAAAAAATCGTTTAAAAAAAAATCTTTAAAACTGGTTGGAAAAATTAACCGATTCCAATGCAATATCGCATATTGAACTTAATTAATTAAGAGTAATTTGTATAATTCGAATTGGAATTGCTAAAACGAATGTAAAAATGGCTCCGGATTGACTTTTAACCCCATTTTGAATTGCACCGTGATTATTACGATGAATCAAAACTGGAAAAAAAGAACTGAAACAAGGTACCACAATTAATATCAAAATTACAATGCATTATGCGTACAATCAAATAAAAGCAATTGTTAAATGGAAATGTGTATCTATTATCGAATGCTTTTTTTACTTGCACAAACATAACATGCAGATGCACAACATGCAAACGCATGCATATTTTACCTAAATTCCAAATAACATGCATCATATAAATTCATTCGTGATACAATGTCCTTTACTGATTTCCGTAAGAAAAATATCTATGGTCACACTTAAAAGTTTAACGGGTAATCCCAGTGATGAAGAAGTTTCTTATCAGCAAACGATAAAGTTTCAAATATTAAGAAAAGAGTAAGATTAGAAAGACGATGAGATTTATTTACTCAAATTTATGATAAGAAAAGTGATAAAATATGTTTTTTTTCAAAAAATGATGAAATTCGTTTATTTATTTCAAAAAATGATGAGATTTATTTATCCAAAAGTAGCTAGCAAAGAACATGTGATACAAACTGATATTACATTTCAGAATTTCGTTTTATAGCGCTATAATGTAAATTATCCGACAAAATACGATCAAAGCCTCCTTTTTGGCTCAAAACGATGAATGAAAAGTAAGAGACCAATATTTAAGGAAAAATGCCAAGTATATGAGCCAAGTGAATTTGAATTAGCCTAGCCGCAGTATAATAGTTAATTAAGTCATTTGCATTTTTCCTTCAGATATACAAGTATTTGTTTATTAAATCATGCAAATAACTGAAGTGATAAAAGCAAAACAGAGAAGGAAAATCTCAAAGAATCAATGCAATGCATTTTGATTCAATAATTGACAATCAATGGAATTTAGCAATGATCTTCGAACATAATGCTCAAAATTTTAAAATTCATTCTTGAATTATCTTTGAAATTTAAAATCGAATAGTAAATGAGAAGTAGATAAAACAAGGAAGAATTAGTGTTAGAAATTCTATGAGATTGATTTTCTGATGTAATTTTTCTGCGAGCTTTTCCGATTCCCTAAATCAACAATGATTTCTCAAATCTGAAATGATGAAACTCATCAGGAAATAATTTCAGAGCATATTGAGGAGTGTTCTTCTTGTCTGAGCAAAATGATTTGGTAGTAATGGATGATTAATCATAAATGAAATTAAAATATAATAACAAAATATCTCTTATATCACAAATCCCTCATTTTTTAAGTGACAGACTGAAATTATAAAAGAAGACAAAAAATCATAATTTCACAAAATGCAATAATTTGTCGTATATATTTGACAATAAATAATTTCTTCGACAATTTACTTTTCGAACAAATCACAGAAGAGAGGGAATAAATGGATCGTTATCTTGCGACCTGAATTGCAAGTAAGACAAGAAAATGTTTGATAAGAATAGCAGGAACGATTAAATCGTTATCTCCTTAGCTGTAAAGAACACTAGAAAATATGGAACTGTATTGCGACAACTGGCTGCAAGTAAATTATTCAATTAATGTTATTAATTAGATGGCTAAGAAGAGTAATGACATCGTTCGGCAAGTCCACACATATCGTTGTGTTCGACATCGAATGAATCATTCATATCAATTACGACGGGATACATTTGCACTAAACGATCCAATCATTGATAATTGGAATGGGTAAAGCAGCACTATTGTCCGATCATTGGTATCAATTTGAATGAGATGTGATAGGACTGTTCAGAGGAAATTAAATAATCTAGAAAGACTTGGCTAGCCTTATTTGCCAAGAAAGAAAGAGACTGCTAAGTAAACACATTAAATGACAGAACTTTTTAATGAAATGAGTGGGAGAAGAAATTAAAACAATCCAAAAAGACTTGGCTAGCCTTAAATGTTAAGAAAAGATTGCTAAAAAAGTAAACATATTTAAGAAGAAATCTATAACATTAACTCACAACACCTTAATGATAATATATAGAGAATAGGAAAAAGTATATTTTCTATCAGAGGACATAGTTTCAGTATCACCTTACACGTAAACTTATTAATGTAGGAAAATTAGTAACTGGCTTAAGTAACTTATGACAAGCTAACTGATTCATCGACAAATCCTGCTTTAAAAAAAGGAAAAAGAACCTAGTAAGAGCAGTCCGAATTCCAGCTCAAAATCACACGTGATTCATTCCTCAAGTAATCCCTCAAACTAGATAAGTAAATTATCTGGAAATTTTTGGCAGTTCAACTTAATGAAACGTAAAGGGCGAAGCATGTAAAAACTGCGTTTTTTGCATCATTCACATTTTTGACCACAACGGCAAGAAGAACCGAGTCTTTGGCCAACAAAAACTAAAGTATTAATTCAATTCCCATGAGCTATAGCTTGTCCGATCAAACAGCTACTCCTCATTCCAAATTATTTCTATTCTCTCTTGTGTCCGGATGTAGGTAGCTTCGTTTCATCATATGGTAACTATTTTAATTTAAGTTTTCTAGACTTGTTCTACTTCATAATGATGACAAAAAGACGGGGAAACAAAGAGGATCCGCATAATGCATAAGTGATAAATGCTATTTAACTTGAAGCTCGAGCTCATCTTGACAGACGATTTGAAACGATAAAATTCGATATGGAAGAAAAATGAAAGAAGTGATGTGGGAATTTGTAAAGAGAAGAAAGTATCAGAATTAAGATTTCACTGCAAAAAATTTATTTTGAACCAAAAGAGCAATACAAAGGCATATTTTAACTGTAAAAGCTTGTATCTACTATCCCTCGCTTCCTTCCTTCTTTTTCCGGCGACGACGTCTCTTGGAAGCGACAACTTTTGCACTTGATTCTAATTTCTGGTCAGTACTAGTTAACTGGATTTTTTTCTTTTTCTTCTTAACTGAAAGAGGATTCGGTCCTTTTGGGCCTTTCCGCTTCCGTCTCGGCTTTTCAGATTCACCAAATATCGCTTTTTTTAATTCATTTATTTCAAGCAGTTCATCTTTCGGCTTTTCGATTTCCTAGAAAAGACTAGATAAAAGTCCTATTAGTCTTTCTCATATACATTTGCATATCTGAATTCATGTTGCAAAGCTTAGAACTTTCAAGTTTAAAATTTTTTTTTGATATTCAAATATATTTACTAACTTCTCAACTCATGTGGGTAAATAAAATTGCCTAGATGTGTGTGACAATTTCGGAAGATAAATATATTTTTCCACAGAAAACGTAAATTGTACGAGTAATTTAGAATAACTGATGAAACTAAATAATAAATAGTTAACCTGAATAGTAGCTTGACTGGGTTTATCGATCAAAATTGAGTTATATTTGATGAACAAGACTGGTATACCCGGAATTTGTTTTAAGGCTTCCGTAAGTTCATTATCCTATAATTCAGGAGTTATCTATATCAAGTGAAAATTAAGACATATTTTAATTCATTACCTGTGTTGCAAAGAGGTACGCTGTTCTACTTTTCATTCGACGTGCCATATGCTTCATACACTCCACTGCTGTTCGCGTAGGTTGATGAGGACAAGATTCAATCTGAAACATGTTTTCATTAGTCATAAAATTTCCGAGAAATTAGAGTTAATCATTCCAATTTAAAAGAAGAAAAAGAGAGGAAAAAAGATTTGACTTACATCAAACTGTTTGCAAATATGCAATGCGCCGTACAATGTAGATCCCAGTTTTTCTAACTCTTTAAGCACACAATTGGTTACTCGTATATCAACTTCCTAAACTTGAAAGACTATAAAAATGAATTCTGGAAATCAAACAATCTTGAGTCCAGAAGTAATACAATAAAACTAAGGCAACACAGTACAACCGCAATAACAGGATACGGTACAATCATCAAGTATGCACAAGACAATGACAAAATTATTCTGGAAAAAGAATAGAAATTGCTTACAGCATTTAAATATTTTGGCATTTGTTCTCGCAGATTGATTTTATTTTGCAATGCAGCCATAGCGAAAGTACCATCAAGCAAAACTTGATAGGGTGGTTCAAAACCGAAGTTGTGCCGATAAATGGAAATGATACGTTTCGCTCGTTTATATCGTTTTACCTTCATTTTGTAGAAGCTACCCGAATCTGTAAAATTCTCAATAAATCTGAAATATTCTAAAAGACTGAGTCTGATTAACGAACGAGGGAGGAACTGCTGGAATGCAATAAGACAAAGAATTTCAAAATTCCCCCATATTTGTTCATTTCTCCAAGCTTAGCTTATCTTCTGTAATTTTGAAATGACCAAACTTCAACTTTTAAATTAAATTGCAGTTCAATAAATGGAATAGGAAATTATATAAATAAATGAGGGGTTAAAGAGAAGGAAAAATTTTTCTTCAACCGTAGTATTGTACCTGTTTTTCAATACACTTTAGTAGTAATTCGAATTCACGTTGACATGCCAAATGAGTTACTTTTCCGGCTTTCTCCCCAACACACTTTCCGTAATCGATTGCCTAAAATTTCTGTTATGTTTCTCTCAATAAAAATGAGGCACGTTACCTCACGTAAACCATTTCCGTTCAGTTGAACCGAAATATGTGAAATATCCTCAGTAAGTTTCAATAAACCAGAAGCGCTACAAGCGATGTTTAAAGATGGAAAATCCATATGAATATCAATGGATGGGAATCTTCCGACAGGTGTAAAACCATGAAGTGAGGTAAAATGTATACCCACCTCACGCGAACACTTGCTCAAATATGTTGCATATTTGTTCAGTTTTCGCTCATTGAGCATATCCACAACTGGAATTACCATAATTCAATGATCAAGCAAAATGATAACAAATAGATATCTAAGTTTCAGTGGCTGTCGTCATGAAGTAAAGCTACAGGTTAACTTTACTTATTCTTTTACACAGATCTCTCCTTTTTTCAGCAATGATTTTGGCCAACAATTCGGATGCAAACACATCTTCTCATTCATTGGAAATAATGCAATTAGAGCGAAGAGTTCCAGCAATTCAATTTATAACGTTAATGAGACATAAAAGATTGAAATCAATGTCTTCATAAGAATTAGACTAATATTAACGAAAATATGCAGTAAATATTTATCAAAATATAAAATGCATAAAATGCAAAAAATGACTGAATGATCATATTGAATATATTTTTAACTAATCATAGACTACTGATCAACCTGACATATTTATAAAAATTATTATAGTAGACACGTTCAGAATCAATAGCTTAGACTATCTGAAATATGTAGAAAACAAATATTTCCAAAATGATTAACTTTTGTTTTAGAAAAAAAAAAGTATATTCTGCCAATCTCGTTTCGAGTGTTTGATCAATAATTTTTGTGAATTTGTACAAAATTTAAAATTATACTTCTAAAACATAAGTCAATTGTGCATCTTAATCACCCAATTTGCATTTCAAGAAGTCAAGGATGAGCATATTTTTCTTGGAGCTTTCTTTGCAACATTTTATAAAATCAAAATAGAGCGAAATTTAAGTTAATTAAGTAGCACATTTAATTAATAACGATGAATACTTTAAATATAATATATAATTATCAGTAATGTAAAACTGGGGAAATTAAATGATGCATGAAAACAATAGCTTATAGCTTATTTAATTCACTGGTGCCTACTTCATGATTCAAAAGTACGACAAAGTGCGGAAATCAATTAGCGAAATCATGAGTTTATTATTTTATTAAGATTTCTTTTTCACATCACAATTTTCTTTTCCCACCACATCAAAGAAATTTTCTAGAAAATTTTCTCCTACTAATTAACAGTTAGTTACACAAGGAAATTATGAAAATTTCTTAGCTTAAAACCAACCACGCTTAAAATGATTATCGTCGGTTCTTAACTGATATGTAACGCTAGAGTGATTCCGCACGAATAATTTCGAAGAAAATGAAATGAAGAGAGAAAAACATAATTCGATAGGATTAGAGATATGTATGTCTTCTATATTGGAGAAAGAACTTTCCTTAATCGTTTATTCTCAGACTGTCTCACCAATATACGAACTGATTGTTTAGCGAAATCGTTTCTACGTGTCTCTATGAAAGCATTAAATCATAAAAACAATAACAAATAAATGTAAAAAAAAAAATAAAGAAAACTATCACAATTCAACAGGAGGAAGTGAAAAAACATGCATAGAAAGTGAATGCAATTCGGTGGAACAAAGAATATTTTGTATTGGTGAATCGAAACCACTTCGAGATAAGGTATGGAAACTGTCCGTAATTAAAGGTAGTAGTTTTGCCATTGGCATCTCCTGATTATTACTATGCTGATTGACAAACTGAAATTTATGCGTAGCATAATAAAATCGTTTGCATAATGATGAAAAAAACATTCTGTTATGTTCTAACAAAACGAAGAAATTACTTTTAAAGATAAGCAAATAGACAACAGGTCTAACCTCCAAGTGAAAATTCAATAAAAATAATTATAAAAATATTCGTCAACTTCTGCTTAAATGGTTAAAAGAGAAAAAATGAGATATTTTTCACTTACGTTTACAATGGCATCAAAGAAGAAATCGACCAGCGATGATGTTACTTCTTTGCATTTTGTTGATTCTAACATTTCAACGAGTCGTCTCAGGAGCACATCCAGTTGATCAAGATTTGGCACCGCAAAGCCATTCTGGAAATATAAAATAGAATACATGTGACAATGTCGATTGAAATGCAAAATTTCGAAAGATTCAAAAAAATCTGATGAATAAAGATCGCCCCGATCAGGCAGTATAATAAAAACGATTACCTTATTCGCATATTTCGGTACGACGAGATATGAAAAATGTCGACAATCTAACAAATCCATTCTTCTCTTGAGATTTAACAAAATCGCCTTCAGGCGTTCTCCATCAATTGGTGTTTTCAATTCCAACTCTTCCAATTGTGATTTGCTGATAGTTTCGATGCATTTCAACAAATCATCCAAGCCTGATAGAGTTTGTTTGTAACAGCACACAAATTATATATATTATTCGCATTTTGTCGTACATATGAACTCGAAATAATTGTTAAGGAGGATAAAAGAAATAAAGTTCCAATCAAAATTTTTGAAATGTATAACTTCCGCAAAAAATAAATGGAATGCGTCCCCATAGTCAAAATCAATACATTCATACAGTGATTTATTGAAAAATAATATAAGGTTTTTAGCATGTTATTTAATACATAAAGAGACGGAGTAGTCAAAAATAGGTAAAAAGTTAAATTCAGTTCTTGATGCACCATTAAATAAGAATATGGAACTTCTCAGAATATTAGTGTAACTTATGTATATGTATAAATTTTTGTGAAAATTTTCCTATTCCAAAAAGATATCAAAAAAATATATATATATAAAATAAAAAAGTATCAAGTGGTTGTATAGTAATTTATTTTCAATCTCAGGTAATAACTCTTCTTTCAAGTGCCTTATCTTTTTTATACAATATTATTACGGGGTTTTGAAAGTAATATGAGCTAGCTTAACTTTTTAGACTATGAATTTCATCGACTATATGAAAGAGTTGCGACTTTCAATAAACACTCATTGATAGCAAAGATATTAAAATAGTTGAAAATTCGATGAAGCCGTACCTGTAGATATGAAATACTGGCAACATCTCATGAAAATTTGCTGTGAAGAAGGATTAATAGTGCATTTTTGGGAAGCAGTTAGATGCATTAGTGAAGTACTGAATTTAAGATTTTCGGGTATATAATGATTCCACCTGCAAACAATCAGTGAAGATGATTATAAAAAGTTTAAGCTAACGAAAAATTAATAAAGATTCACTCGAGTATATCTGCTTGAAATAGAACAATGAAACAAGCAAATCAAATCTAATGCTTCAGTATTCTGACGAAGACTTCTCTGCTCATCATCATTCCACCTGATTATTACTGCCTTTCACTTTACATGCAAAATCTACTAGAATATTACGAAATTCTGCGGAAGCATTGAACACTTCAAACTGTTAAATGCTTTAATCAACAATTTTTTATGGAGAAAGACATTCTGAAAACTTTGATTTGTTAGTTAATTTGATAGCACTCACCAATTATCTTCTTTTTCTGTAAGCGATGAGCAAAGTTGAGATGCTAAAATTGAAATCTGACATTTCAATATCACTGTAATTAAGGAGAATGCATAAGCAACTGCAACCATTCGTCCAATTGCTTTTACCTATAAAAAAAGCATTTGCAAAATTCAAATAACTTCATCACGCTATCATATCATTTTCACCATATTATTATAATAACATAAAGATAAAATACAGTATTAAGTTAAAATAAGTATATATTATAAATAAGTATAAAGCGATGAAAGATGAGTATAAAGATGAAATAAATATATACTACTATAGAGACAATGTAACTAAATGGCCGATGATTAATTTTGTAACACTGAAATACTGATACACTATTTTTATTAATAGCAAGGCTCTTAATTAAAAGGTTGAAGAGTTATGACATTAAAAAATTAAATCTAAAGATAAAGCAAAAATTGTAAGAGAATCATCGATAAATTTCAACCGTTTCTTTATACCATAAAAATAAAACCTCAGATGGCTTCCGAAGAAAGTGTACAGAAGAATACAATGGTTAATTTAGTTTTAGTTTTTTTTTTTTTTTTTTTTCAGTTTTAAACTGTTGATTTATTCATTTTTTTTTTTTTAGTTTTAGTACTAGTAGCAAGGAATAAAGAGTGTTTAGTGGTAGTAGTAAAAGTTTGGTTTTTGTTTGTGACTATCAAAACATTTTGGATTATCCACTTTTGGTTTATTTCTTGATCATCTTAATTTCAATTTAAGACCTTTTAAGTAAAGCGGTGGACGACAACAAACTGTGTAAATATGTCCGTTGAACTATAAAACGTAAGTCTCGATATAATAACAGTACCTTAATATCTTGCCATTGGATAATTCGTTGTTCCTTGCTGAGTTCCTTGTTATTTTTGAGGTCCTTAATTAATGCTTCTACATCAAAATATGATTCTATTCGTTTCGCTATGCCAGGCAATAAATCGAGGATTGAAGCATCACATGTTCGATGTTGCGTATCATAAATGTAATGCCGTCTAGCCTGTATGGGACTAGAATCAGGTATTCAAATCGAAATAAAACAAGATAAAATTCCAAAACCGAAAAAAAAAAAATGAAAGTATAGAGATATATAGATAAAACGAATGCAAATATAACATAATTTTCACTAACTTTCAGCTGATTCCGGATGAATTCTCGATCACGATTCCATCTAGAACTGAAAAACTGTAGCGAAGGATTTTGCCAAGCTTGTTGAATAAAGAATGCTCCTCCAGCTACAACTGCTCCAGCGACAATCTTGCCACGATGTCGTTTCACGAAATCCCATATACCTGACATCTCGCTGAAAACACATATCAACCGAATTATTCAACATAAGTAATAGTCGGTATTATAACAACAACATCGAATTCCTTCCGAACAAGCCTGGATATCATTTACCGAAAAAAATTCGGAATGTCTTACTTTCAAAACAACTTTTAAAATTATTTGGCTTAAAGCTCTCGAACCATCGAAATGCCTAATCCTCAGTTCGCAGTCCGTTCTTGGATTGCATCGTAAAAATCAATATACAATTTTTTCACTTTGATATACATATCTAAAAGATACATAAGCCTATGCTTATATCGATTATTGGAAGCTCAACAAGCAATGCACATACTACCTTAACATATCAGTGATAAAATATTATGATAAGAGCAACGAATGATATTTTAGCATAACACAGACTTTCATAGATGTTTAATTAATTGATCCATCCCACTAATACAATTTTGAATGAAGAACAATATATGTCAAACCAGTAATGATGGCAACGCTTACCAGAGTGTTAAACGACTGAAAACATAGAAAAAGGTATAAAACCAGTAAATTCATGAGTCATATGACAGAGAGAGAGATTCCGTTTTAATAAGAGGGCAGGTTGTCGTTCTGTACTTCCTACACTATCTTATAAAAGTGGAAAAGTTTTAAACCACCTGTACTAAACTCCATCTTTCGCTTTTTTCATTCGAAAATGAAGTAAGTAAACAAATGTTAATATCTTAATAATGATAACAAATTAATGATAGCAATACTACAGAATAATAATAGGAATTAATAGTAATAATATTAATAAACTATAATAAAAATATTAGCAATATGGATCAACGCATTTTTTTTTTCATAATTTGCAAAGTATGATATATTATCATTTTATCGAATGGGTAACAATCTTTTCATAATATTCAACCAACCATTCTAACATTTATTGTTAAAATCTTGTGTTACATAACATTTCATAACAAAAAATACTTCAAAAATACATTATCATAATACTTCAAAAATACATTATCATAACAGCACACCAAAGCTAGTTAAAAAACATTCCAAAATGTCCAAAACCATCCAAACCATTAACATACATACATCCATTTACACCCAAGCATACACATACATGCACATGCATATACGTACATACACACACACACACACACACACACAAACAAACATACACACATACAAATATATAAACTCATATCCACATTACTGCTTATTCAGCAACTTCCATAGCTTAATATCTAAAATTTTCGAGTATTCTTTTCAGCACAACTTGAATTGCCGAATCTTTCTTTTGTTCTCTCCCATCACTATTCCGTCTTTTCTTCCCAACAATGTAATGTAATACTATTTTTAAAAATCAAACTGCAGTGAAACAAAAATCTGAATGAGCCTGTCTGAAAGAGAAAAAACTTTTAATTTCTTTGAAAAATAAAAGACTTTTTTTTGCATAGATCACAAACGTATACTTCAATCCCCATTAATAATGGCGCGAAAAAACAAAAACATAAAACCCGCACATAAAATATATAATTTTCTTTCATATAAGGCTTAATATATTACTAGTCGGAAGCTGTAATGATATGTTTGGCTTTCACTGAACTAGAACTCTTATTCTGCACTTCTTGGTGATCTTCATAGCGAAGCACATCAAATATTGGACGCTGAATTTTCGAATCGATATCCGGGTTTATTAACTTTTGCTTCAGTATTTCTCTACAAAAAAAATGAAAAATATCTCATTCAGATAATCAAATTTGCTTTTCTAAAGTCACTAAAAAAGCAGTGCATTACTCAAATAGCGCACTTATACAATTGCTGGCCTGGCATGACTTTCACAGCTAATAATAGTACAGCAGTAATACCAATAATGTGTAAATCCGAGGCTGGATCAAATCCTTAATCTTGCAAACAGCTAGATTATACTTCAACCTATTCTATAACACTATATAAGAATATAATATACCTTCAAAAAAGTTTCATATATATTAAAATTTATCTTTTCAAAGAACAATATAAAAAAAGAAGGAAATTACCCAATTTTGCAATTCGACTCATCGTTGTTACAATCTGTTGTCCAAATACTGATCTAAAAATAATAAATTGGCTTACTGACTATTGACACAGTTAAAGAATATAAAGACTTACCTTAGACCCTTTATTTCTTATATTGACAACCACACCACATATATCTGCAGTATATTTACCGAATTGTTGGCCTATCACGGCCATCAATACTTCCAACCAGATCACATCCAATAAGTCATGATGCCTAGACTTATCAATCTGCAAACATAACATACATACTTATTATCAACAATAAACTTATTAGACAGCTAAAAAAGTTATGACACAAATCAGAAAGTTCAAAAATATTAGAAATGTATGAATAGATAATATTTATCCAGTTCTAATGAAATCATATCATACCGTTATCAGCCAACGACCACCTTTGGCATTTTCCGGAACTTCCCACATCGGTTGAATATCCTTTTTGAAAACACTGTAATCGCAAGCTGTAGGTAACAATGATGGTGGGCGAATGTTAACATAAAGACTGAAATTAATTCATAAATTCACTTGTAATTTTATGCAGACTATGAGATTTGTGCAAGAATTGATTCATCAATTAAGAACTGTTTGCTCCTCTCCTAAACTGCAGGAAAGTCTATTCAAAATGTTTTCCACTTTGGAACTAATTTCTACTTTTGTACATTTAAGATTAAATTCCAGAAAGAGAGTCGTAAGTCCTCATCGACAAAAATTGGTACAGCTTGAGGTTCTAAACGAATTGCTTCATGCTTTATATGCTGTGCCATATAAGTGATTATTGCAGTTATAAATAAGAAGAAACGAAACAAGTACAACTTTTATAGGTAGAACTACAGGAATAGAAGAAACTCATCAGTGAATGAGAATATAATTCAGAAAAAAAATGTGCAGATTAGCTTAACGGTCTTTTGTAAATCGTATGGCACTCAAAAAAAAAATAAAAGAAACAGAAAGATACTAAAGAAATACTTACGCCCAAAATTCTTCTACTGTACCAAAATTAGATACAACTTTAAGCCGTTTTTCCCAACTTTTATCACGTTGATCGTTCAAATACCAATATGTCCAAACATATTTCAATGGATGATTCGGAACTAACATGTCGATTTTCTGA
The DNA here is from genome assembly GCA_028564675.1 of Onchocerca lupi. Lineage (NCBI taxonomy): Eukaryota > Metazoa > Nematoda > Chromadorea > Rhabditida > Onchocercidae > Onchocerca > Onchocerca lupi. Next base: position 96,279 of record JAOVVO010000233.1, read on the forward strand.
AAACAAATATGAATTACTGATCAATTCTTAATTTTTTTCTTTTTTCGACAATAATAATGAGGATGCAACAAACATACCGTTTCTGGTGAACTACAAGAAAGATCTACTTCCTCATCAGAATGATGAATCGCTTCACCATTACACTTTACCGTAGCCATCATCTCCAAATCTGATCGTTCTGGTGCTGAATCATTAATAACCATAATGACACCTGTTCTGTAAGCTGATCAGTAAATCATAAGCGCGTGCCGTAAAAGAAATTCCGAGAATCCTTACTGTTGGTAATAGTTCGGAGAAAAGATACATAAAGTGGCTAAGTTTCAGACTTCTGTAACTCTAGACATTTGGGGCCAAGGAGATTATTTACATTGGTTAATCAAATGCCACACGTCGTGTCCTCAGTCCTAGTTGAATTGGTTATTGGTGATTGAAAGAAAATGTATCTCAGATAAATTTTGAAAATCCCCTAAAAATTCAATCTAATTGAAAAATTTTAAGAGAAAATATTCCAAATACCACATTTTAAAATTACACCGCCTGTTCCACCTTATCCCTCAATTCGTCATTGACGCGGGACATCGGAAATCCGCGAAATGCTAATCGGCCGTTTCACATCAAATTTGAGTAGGAGGTTAGATGATCAAAGGCAGGTTGTGACCCCAGTTGATGAGTTTACGGGAAGGTAAGTTGACAAGTTCATTTGCGGAGATAAGTTGGTGAGTTCACGGAAAATAAGTTGAAAGCTGCAATTTCAAAGATGAGACGGATTGCAACTTCTACGGACATGAATTTCTTTTTGGAATGAACTCTTATACCATTTGAAATATTTTATTGACTTATAAATCTGAAGCATTATACTAAATGAAGTCTGTGAAATCTAAAGTATCAAAGATGCTCAGAAATTAGCGAAATATTCGGAACTTATTTTTATAGAATATTCGAATTGTGACGTCAAAATGAAAGGTCTGGGTTTCAAAAAGAATTTGAAATAGAAGTGAAGAGAAATGTGAAATAAAAATGAAAGGATTTGAAAGCCTCATAAGGTCAATTCTAACTCTCGCATTATTAGATGCCTTATCACGGATTAGGGTTTAAGTTGATCAATTTCTTGATTAATAAAAGGTCAAACTAATTTGAAATCGAATTTGAATTTCATTTGGAAGATCGTGTACATCCCGATTGGGATATGTTCAAAAAAAAAACTTGTTCATTATTCCTGTAAGTAATATTAGTAGTACAGCATTTCCACATTATTAATTGCAAACGAATAAGCAAACCACCTCTTCAGCCTGTATAGCTCCATATATAATGCTGGTATATCCCAGGGTATTCCCGAGATATATCGGAGCTTTTTTTTTTGAGACGGATCAGTTTCACGTTACGTCACATTTGATCGATGCGTATGAATGGTTGAATTTCGATTTGTTCAATGATGTGATATTATAACAGAGAATTGAGATATCTTTCGTTCTTTCGTTGGCATAATTACAGTCATATTTACAGTGATAGTTTGGGGAAAGGTCAGTAAAAGGTCAATGAGATGAATAAATGATTTGCTGTGAACTATTCTCTTTCACCTTTTTTATTTAATTTTCATTTTGATGTTTGTTTGCTTCTTGGTATTATTGAATGATTGCTTATTATTTATTCATTCAGATACATATTTCCTAAATTGTTACATTTAGAGCGACGTGATACTGTATTGATTGCAAATATCTCATTCTTGGATTTAACACTTCGTTTCAACATCAATGCGAGGAGGTATCAACTTCTGTTTCATTAAAATTTAAATCTTTTTTCAAGAAATTCTTCAATGGTATTATAACTATACTCGTTTCTGAACATCTGGAATATTTATGAATATGTATGTTTTTAAATAAAATTATCTTTTCCTGTAAAAATCACCAAATGAGATAAACTTATTATGGTTAATGCTGCAATATGTGCAATTTGTGATATTATCATAGATCAGCTTGATTTGAAAGCAAGCATTGATTCAAACTTGTGGACTAGATTTTTTCTTCAAATCAATTTTATAATCAAAATTATTGGTTTATCAGCAATCTGCTTCCTCTATTATTGAATCAATATAATTACATAGATATAATAGATTATTTCCTATAAAAAGGTAAATTATTAACTTCTGGCTGGTCGTAATCATCGTTTTTTTCTTTTCTTTTTTGATCAACTAGCATTCATTTTTTCCAATTAGCAGTTACTTTTGGCTCACTGAATATATATTATCAAAAGAGCCTTAAGCCTTCAGATGAGCTAGTTAAACTGTTTCCGAATTTCAGATGATTTGAAAAAAGCTGAAGCGAGAAAAAATTCCTGGAGTGTGCAGGAGTTAGCAGGATGAATGCTACAGCAACAGGACCGTTAGATTCATCGGTTAAAGACAAGTAAATACTTCTTTTTCAAATTTCTGTTGTCGATATATTAATAGTAGGTAGAAAATCTTCAAAACAACTAATTATTTTTATCTTATCTTTTAGTTTTCAGTTGATCATAATTGTCTTTTCCATATCTTTCTTTCGTTTTCTTGATTATGGGCATGGACAAAATATATTTTGAATACTTGAACATCGGCTGTATTGATGAATACTATATAAAAAAATTATTGTAAGGAAATAATAACAGGAAATGTTTCGAAGATTTGGTTCAATGCAAAATGAAATGTCTCCATTTCACTAAATAAAAATGAGATGAGGAGAAGAATGACCGTTTTTTTTCTTTTTCTTTTTTTTTTTTTTTTTTTATTATCCGTTCGAACTTTTCAATACTGGATTTCTTTCCGCACCATATAAAAGAGGTAGAAACATCTCTGGCGAGTAATTTCATATTATTTGTTTTTACGAACGACATATTTTTCTTCGACAGAAATGTCTAAATAGGATTAAACCTAATTGCAGAAGTTAAAATCCCAAGACTCATGTAAGCAGTTCGCATCTTCATAGAGGAAATAAATGGTTATATCTACCGCAATTGAGAAATCAATGGTTACATTATAGTCGTTTGCCGAAGATAGCAACGATAAAAGGAATAGTTTAAGCATTGTAGAGAAAGAGCAACATCGATCACTTTAGGATGGATTGCTCTTTTGAAATCATCGATATACGCAAGGAAAGTATGCTGTGGTCAGTGACAAACACAGAAGAACAGAAATTGTTCATAATAAAGTGGACGATGGATAAGTGAAGGGTCACTTTGCTACTATGTATGAAACGAATTATTCGTCAAATTCTTTAACAGATGCCATAGTTATGGAAACAAAGTTGGTTGAGTGGAATATGTGCGCGATTCGTAAACTAATAGTGGACGTCATCCGTGTTGCAGAATAGTATTTCCAAGAAAAAAGATAACCATTCGGAGATTCGGAGAATACTTATTCAGCTGGGCGATAAGTCAAGAGTAAAAGCTGATAGGCCAATTACCAACAGATCTGATACCGATTGCATCCATCAAAAACTTGAGCCATTATGATGAATTTTAAATTCAATTTTCTCTTGTTCGTTGAACAACGCTTGCAAGTGCTTTAGATTTATTTCATGTAACTTATTTCTAAAGATATTTGAATTTAGCAAAGGTGATCCGGATTGGTCAATGGAAGATGTAGATTGTGTATTACATTGGATCGCCGGTGGTACTATTTCTGAAAGAAAGGGAACAGAGCTACTGAATGCTATCTTTGGGAAATCTCTATCTCGTTATACTGTTCGTTCGAAAGTGAAAGCACTGAAAGAAAAGGTAATGAAAGCATTGGAAAAAAAAAAAAGGCAAGTAGATTCCACTGGCGTATAAATCATTTTATCCACGGTAATAAATTAAATTTGAGCTTTGCTATCTCCTTTTTTAATCTTGAGAAAAATGTTATTGATGAAGAAAAGTAGTAATAGTAGTTTTTACAAAAATTTTCGATGAATATTTGCAAATGGAGACTATATTACCTTTAGATTAGTTCTAATATGTATATTTTAGGAACGCATATCTACCACAACTAATACTGAGCCGAAAGAAAGTGACGACAATGATAACGAGTCGCAGTATCGTATTGTGGTAGTGGAAAGTGTAATTATTTTTAGTTTTTCTTTTCAGCAGTACCCAACTTTTCGTTTACGCTGCTTTCCTTTTCGATGATCTAGTTTTTCAAGTTTTTGATTTTTTCTTCCAAAATCTTTACTTGTCTTAGAAATATTTTTATTTCAGCTACTGAATTATGATATAGCTCGAAAACTAAGTGAGCAAATCATTCCATAAATCAAAACGATATAATGAACATCCTAAAAAGAACTGAAAAGTTCTATTCTTTCTTTTCTTTTTTTGAAGCGAAAACAAAGAATAGGATTTAAGATATAGAAGTTTATTGTAGATGATGATATGATACAAGTACAAATACAAAAGTACAAGTATTGAAAAAGAAAAGAAGGAAAGAAATGTAGGGGACTAGCGCTTGATAATTCAAAATTTCTTTGGACATGCAAAGAGCCTTCAATAAAATTTTATTTAGGCATAGTAATTTGCAGGAAAATGGTGATGTGAAAACATACACGGAATTGATGAATTACTCAGCTAGCTATAGTGATGTAGCATATGAGAATGGTGATACACTTTGGAGCACAGATGTTTACGATTTGAGCACCAAGGAGGAAATTGACGTAGGCTCTTAGATTGCTAGAGATAATTACATGATTTACGGTCATGATGTTTAATCCTTTAATTATCAGAGCAGTAAATACTTGTTTTAATATAACTCTTCTCCATTCATATTTAATTTTGAATGCGTAATATTCATCTTTTCTTACTCTAGCACATTCATTCCTATATTTCGTTAAAACTTGTGTTATGAGCCTATTGGTAGATTTGCATTTTGGATTTTGTTTTTACAATCCATCAAACTAAATTCTTATGAGCGAAAATAGCGAATTTTGCCACTATGAAAAATCTGATTATTTGAATTCATAGCTTCAACTATGGGAATTGTTGAAAAAAAAGTGATAGACGCTTCTTCTGATAGTGATTTTCAGAATCACTAAGACCTTTAATGTGATGCTATAAATGTTTGATGATTTCATAATGTTAGTTTCAGATAAGTAAAGTTGAAATCATACGATTGTTGAATCGGCGAGGCAATTTGGGACTCATCGCAATAGCAGAAAAGGATGGCTATCGTGTATACAGACAAAGCACAAAACAAGCAGCCCGAGCTTATTACCGTTGTTCACGCTGTGATTGGCTGAAAAAGAAAAATGGTGCAGGTCGAACAGCTTATATTACCATGGTTAATGATGCCATTGTTGGTACAGCATATCCACCGCATAACGAGTTATGCCAGCTCTATACACCATCAGCTCTCCGGATGAAACAGTTTGATCGGGAAACGAAAAAAGAAGTTTTGCAAAATGTCAAAGAAGATGAGGAACCAAAGGTATTCAACAATTTAAATGTTTCTATTTCTGTCTGAATCTTTAATATATTTAATATTTAAATTCTTAGTATCATTATGTATAAACGGCATTGGCCTACAAAAAAATCAATTTTTTATTCAGACTTGTTTATCTCTCCTTGGAAAAACCTCTAGAAGAAATTTACTGAATGTTGAAATACAATAAACTTTTTCGATTGGTTTGTTAACGCTTTCGCAATTATTTTCGTCTTTTAGACACTGTTGTCCTCCTTGCTTACGAAAAAATGAGAAATTTGAAGGATTATGGTAAATGAGGAAGTAATTTAGAAATCAGTACTTTGGATTCCTTACTGTTGTGAGTGCCGTTTGGGTCAATCGTAGCTAGTGGAGGAAAAGTTGATTTTTTGGTATAACTCTTGTCTTTTATTTTAGGGGAAAATATAGTTTTAAAATGATAATGGAGGATTTTTCTATAAAAAAGTGCGCGACATGGAATACGTTAAATTTGGCTGAATTGAAGAAGCGAAAACATTGCTGATTTCAGCTATGGAGTGATTGGAATAGTTCATGAAATAACAATTTGCACAAAGTATAAAGTAGATGTTAAGGTTGATGAAGAATCTCATGTAGCTGATCGTCACAAGCGTTTGCAATGCTCTCATGAAACACATCTCCAGGAAAGAACATTCCCGGAATATATCTTTGCTCATTTTGGAGGCCCTGCTAGTTTTGAGCAAAGGTTCGGTTTATTTATTAGCTTACTTATGTTATTCTGTTTTTACTCTGCTTCGCTTTATTTTCTCAGTTGCATTGTGAAGTATTTTTTGATCCTTTAATGATATATAATGATTTTACTATTTACGCTCTTTATTGCGGTGGAAACCAAGTATTGTGGATAGTATTCTTGACAAATCAACTTAGTATTTTTAATGTAATGATTTAATATTTTTACCCAATGAAATGTGATTAACATTTTTAATTTTTCTTAGTTTAAACTTCTCTTTTTAATGTGAACTTATTACTATGGATTCTACAACTGTAACGCAAGATACAGATACTGATAATTAAATAAGATTAAGCTATAGATGTTAGTGAAATCTTATTTTTACGGCATATCTGTTCAATGTTTCGAAAAACAATTACTTTTTTTTTTCTATTTCAGTTCTACATTACCACCGAAGGAAGAGGTGTTTATAGTTACGAGCACTGCTGCAGCTTTATGCTCAAAAGACGATTTAAAAAAAGTATCTCCTTCGGAGAATCAAATAAAAAGAAAATGCTTCTAATATGCTGATAATTACTGATAGTTACCTTCTCTTTTTCATTCATTTTTTTTATATTCGAGAAATGTTTTTAATTTTATGTGTGCTTTTGCTGCAAGCTTCCTGATCTGTGATCATTCTCTACCAGAATGGTCTTTCTCCTTTCCTTTTGCAACAACTGTGATTGCCTTTTGCCGATAACCCACCCTTTTGAACTGGATATATTATATTCCAACTTGTTTTTTTTTCTTTTTTTTTTTTATTTATATCTTTACATTATGTATGGTCTCCGCTGAAATTACTGGTGGTTCCAAGTGCCACATAAAAATTTTGTTACCTAGCATTTTACTTTATTTATTGTGAATATTGTTGTAAATATAAGTGATGGCTTTCTGTTTCTATTAACATATTATCGTTCATCTATTCTTTTGATGAAAAATGATCTAAATATTTCTAAGGGTATTTTTTAAGCCAGCAGCTTATTTCAATTTCGTTATGTTATCGAGTTTATAAAATTTTTTCCTTTTTTTTTTTTTTTTTTTTTGCTTTAAATTAATATCGAATAGAAGAGTGAGAAGGTGTCATGAAAAAATAGATATATTCATTGCTTGTATTCATAGTTATATGTTATTTGGAAAACGCGTGTCTTGTGAGCATTATTTACATTCCTATCGACTTTACATTTAATTATATTCTGCGTATCACCGAATACATGAATCCGATTTTTGCACTGTCACGCGCGTTGTGTTATATCTACAGTGTGTTCCATTGATGATTCCAGCTGTCCAGTTTTTGATATTAATTTTTCTCCTTCATCTTCTGTGCTTATTGCTATCTCTTTGGTCGACTTTTTTGTTCTAATTGTTGCTAGTCTTGGTTGTTCAATTGGTCTTTTCATATGAGAAATATATTCGTGAGCTTTCGGATCCCCCCATTCAAAAGGTGCTTTCCGGTCGATATTACGTCGTTGAATGGCAGACAGGAATAGATTTTCAATTTGGTCATAATCTGGTCGATGATGATAGCGAAGCAAAGAGATATATTCCAAGATAACGCCAAATTGCTTTGGACAGCCCTCAATTTTCGAATTGTCTAGTTTTGCAATTGTATGTTTCGTTGAGTTTGCATTTTCTTTTTTTTTTTTTTTTTTTTTTTTTTTTTTTTTTTTTTTTAAATCATGCAATTCACTGTCATGTTATGCTTGTTGTCTCACCAATTGTGGGAAAATTTTTATGCTCTTCAAATTGTTATCTAATTCGAGTTTATATTCAAAATAATATTTTTTTTACTTTACTATCGTAGAGATATAATGGCTACTTTAGTTTTCTTTTTCTTTCAACAGAGCTTTGGGTATGACTTATAAATTTTTGGAAAATTCTTTCAAATCAAACTTTGTCCAAAAATATTAAAAGAATGATAGATTTACCTGAAGCAATCTTCTATTACTGATCGTTTGTTTGATAACAGCTGTTTCTTTTCGATCCAAACCTTTCCATGGTAAGCGGCTAGCAATGAACTCAATTAACATATACATCATTGACCTTAATGTTTATTTAATCTGTCTTTATTATGCAAATACTGAGTAAATGATAAAAGGGAAAGAAAATATTATTCAGCTAGCCTTATTGGTCATATCTTTAATAACATGAAGAATAAAAGCTGTTATCTAAATAATTAGACGTGTTTTTTTCTTTCAATTATTAGATTTCAATTTGTAAGCTCAATCTTATGTAATTAATTACGGTGCGCATTTTTTGAAGTTTGATTAATGTGGTAATTTATGTTTAAATATTCCTCTTTTTCACAATTATTGTGTCGTTACTTATCACCAAAAGATTGCCATTTGCTTATTGTAAACATTCTGATAGTTACCAGAATTTCTTGACCGTTTTCTGGATTAGCGATAATATAAAAGGTTATTTTTAAAGAGATAAAACTAATTTATTGTATGATAGTTTTGGAAGTGCCTGTCTTCCTCTTATTTCTATCTCATTTATCTTGGAAACAGGTAATATTATCATCTGATTATTAATTTTGTTCTTAGGTACCATAGATCATCATGGCGTCCTTGTTCCAAGTGTTTATGTACATTAACACTGCAATATGCGACGGTACCACGAAATGACGCACGTGCACGTGGCTTGCGTAATCTAAGCGTTTTTGTTGTCATATCATATGTAGCAAATTGTCGTGATAGACCAAAATCCAAAACATACAATACATTAACATTTTTCAAACCAATTGCAAAATTTGCTGGCTTTACATCACGATGTATAAAATAGATACTGTGAAGGTCACGAAGAGCCTAAAAAAATGAAAAAAAAAGGCTGGGTTTCGTTTAAATTTTAAAAAACTGAAAAAAAGGTAATTTTAGAAGTCAAATAACTGAAATTTAAAGAAGAATATGATTATTATTTTCTTTCTTAATTAAAATTTAAAGCGAAATTTGATATTTCATCATACGCGATCTATGTTGTAGAGAATTCGAGAATCGGAAGCAATTAATTTTAAGAAGACTTTGAAAAATTTTTGATAAGCAATTCTGACGAATATGACGGAATACTGGGGGGATTGTTGTTCCGGATTTCAGTTCTGTTAAACTTGAAAAAAATACATGGGGACTTCAGAAGAGAATGTTTTCAGGGGAAGTTTTCTGGAGAGAATGTCGTGATAGACCAAATCCAAGATATACAATACTTTAACACTTTTCCGATCAATCATCCGATTTTTCAGGTTTTTCCGATTTTCCGACTAGAAAATGGGAAGATAAAAATACATACATTGAGGGCTTGAAGAGCAATTTTTAAAACGGTAGCTATTGTGAATTGATGATTTGGTGCCATTTTGTGTAGTTCGCTAAGTGATTTCCCGAGTAGTTCCATAAGCAAGAAATTAAATAGTGCTGTACGACCTGAAATTGCTCAATTAATTCAATTAATTTTAATGAAAGTTTGAAAGTTTTCAGTGAGTAACTTCGACAGGTATATTTAATTATTAATTAACATGAATAATGGCAGTGTTTAGTTTTGATTATGCTTTATTGCTCGATTATTCTATAACGCAATTATTTAATAATTAATCGTATAATCGGTCGACTATGTTACATTCTTTTATTCAAATTCACATTTTAATTGATCAATTTATGAATTAATTATGAATTATTACCGGCTGTGATGAAAATGGGGACATGTTTGGAGTATTGCATACGTTTCAAAATATTAGCTTCCGCTCGAAGTAATTGATCATTGTGACCTAAATCTCGGGATTCAACTTTCATCGCTAGATGTTTCATTTTATCCGCTTGCTAAATTACGCCTTATTTACATCATTATGAGGAATTTCTGCAGAAATATATTTCAGACACTGGCATTTAATTGAATTTTTTTCAGTCAGGAAATTACAAGATTTTGGGAATGTTTGAGTATTTTGATGAATGTACACGGGGTAAATTTAAAATTTATACAGAATTACGAATACAACACGAGATAAATTTAGAATTTACACAAAATTATAAAGTTTAAATAGTCTTAAACCTAAAAGTTTGTTATCGTTTCTCACTAGCAGGCGCAATATTACTTTTAATGCCATCAGACTGAATGATTATCATCAAAGGTCACCAAGTTCGAAATATAGTAAAAATGATAAAAAATGATGATTACTTTTGCGCATACTTCAAATACAGCTCCGCAACCTCCTTTACCCAATTTCTTGATCACGATCCAATCACCCACCGTATCAAACGGCTTTAAACCTAAAAGTTTGCTGTCACTTTTAACGGACATTTCCCGTTTACATTAGACATTCAATTAGTCATCACCTCTCACAACCACATTTCTATAAAATTATTGTTAAAAGAACTTGTAATCAACTACTTATATTTCTTGTTATCAGCAATCACTTCGTCTTTCTCTTTCTGAATAATTTGTATAAATATTAAATTTTGGATAATATGAAAAGAACTGCAAAATTAATTGAAAAAAAAGGATTATTTGAAGATTGAACAGAAATGAGTATTTCTGAAACGGTAAAAGCAAAAGATGAAGTGAGATAATCTTCATCATCTCTCGAAATCAATATGTTTTTAATGAAATTTAAAATGGATGATGAAATCTATCATCATTCGCTCATTTATTATCATATTTAATCAATAAACATATGATTGATAACAACATGGAGCTAAGTTTTAACTTGAAAATTTAATCAGATACTCGACATTATCATTTTCATGGCTCAATAATTAGTCACTAATTACTCTTTTATTTTTTCAAATATAATTTCATAATATTATTGAAAATAACAATAACAAGAATATTGTAAAATAAAATCAAGTACCATATCATTCAGAGAATGTTCAATTTGACAAAAGTGTCTGAAAATTGCAAATCATTTTCTTTACTAAATTGATCATGCAAATTAAGTAATGTGATAATTAAGTAATATAATAAAATTAATATAATAATTAAGTAATATATATGTCCTTACTAGGAACTATAATTGATCTGCCAATGACCTTAAGTGTTATTAGTCCATGTCATCAATGCTTTAGTTTCAAGTTGAGTTTTTAGTGAAATTGATAGTTGTCTCTTCTTAATCATGAAATTAAGGCTTATTAAGTGATCAATTGTGTTATATTCAATCATTTGGTTGTAATATAAACAAAGATTGTAGCATCAAGTCGAATTAATCAAATAATAATTAACAATTTTTAGTTGCTAATGATTATTGATTGAAAATTTTTATACTTTCTTTAGCATAAAAAAAAAAAAAAATTAATAGCAAAATCTACAAAACTTAGTACAGTATTGACAATTTTTAAATGAATAACAGCCTATTAGGAAAAATAAATCAATTTTTGATATTTGGAAAATATATTAGATACTAGAATGGTACCACAGACATATATCCGTTGCTAGATGAATGAATTCTTACATTGTAAAGACAATATAAAGTTGGCTCTTAATTTTTAAATTGAAAGTATAATTTTTGAATAAAAGATATAAAGTTAATTTTTGAATTAAATTTGAGTCCGAAGTATAACAGCACTCATCTCAATTGAGAGATATGCTCTGAAATAAATTTCAGAAATTGAATTTGAATTTAATACTTTGAACAATTGTTTCTCTTCCATCTGATTGTTACTATCTGTCGTGGAACTTGGTATGTTAGGATGAAAGTGTTCCCCGACACTAAGTAATTCGAATAGTTTATTACGTTGAATATAACGCGTGAGGTATTGTCCAAACGCGGCACACAATAAGTAACGAATGTAT